>BRDA01001701.1:0-22996 GCA_036984385.1 Crenuchus spilurus
CTGGATTATTTGGGGACCAGTTTTGACATATATAGATAGCATTAAGTGTATGACAGATATCGAATAGTTTAGTAACAGAGAGGACTCCCCCCCCCCTTTTATTTATTTATTATTATTTTTATTTATTTATTTAATTTTATTATCATTATTAATTAATTTATTTTTTTTTACATTTAATTTAAATTATTTAATTAGTTATTTACTTATTTAAATTACTGTTGTTGTTATTCTCTTCTCTTTTTCCTTCTCCATGTCATGTGTCATGTTTGAACATTGAATTGAATATATAAGTCTTTGGATGTTGAAATGGGGAGGGGATCTGTCAGGGGGTATGTGGGTTAATTGAAGGGAGATAATTGTGTGGGTTGATAATGGGGAAGGGGTTCATGATTATAATGTAAAAAAAAAAAGGAAATATTTAATTATGACTTTTTGTAATCTGTTCTGTTGCACATTTCCATAATAAAAAAAAATATTGAAATATATTTATTAAATAAACCCCAACAATGTCAGTTTTTCAATAACGGGTCATGTGCCCTTCAGCATAAATTACAGCTCGGCAAGCCTGGAGTTGTGGGGCATTCATCATCCAGTTCTGTAGGGCACTAATCACAATGAAGCAGGCATCAGCGTGGGATGTGGCCAAAGAACGTCCACTTCTGTGCCTTTCTGTGACTCTTCCAGTCTCTGTTACAACCTGCTGATGACACTGTAAGCTCAGTGCTCACCTCTGTCTGAGAACATCCTGTCTGAAGCCTCACAGCGGTGAGGTACTGATGATCAGGTGTTAGGTGTGGTCTCGGTGTGATGACGTCAGAATGTGAACAGCCTGAGTTTATATACCAATTCTGACTGAAGCAGGATGTTTATTGGTGGATTCATGGATCAAACAGCTGTTGTGAGTTTTTCCTTGTTAGAGAAGCAAGTTGTGTAAAAAGTACTGAAACACTGAACATATGCAGTCAAAAGTTTAGAGACATCTAAACCTGTAAAGGTTAGAGCACATTTTAGCTTCATCCTGAAATTTCACCCAAAAGCCAAATATCCCAAAACCTTTAGTGTGTACACACACACACACACTTTGTAGTTCTACAATTACTGAGATACTGACTGAGAGAGACAATTACTGTTTCTCTGTATACTTTGTTCAGCCCATTCTTCCCTCACAAAGCAGCTATTATTTGGGTGGCAGCTCTTTCTCAGTGACACTGATGTGGTGGTGGTGTGATAGTGTGTGTTAGACACTGTCCACACTATAAGACACATCTACGTTGTTGGTCCACCTTGTAGATGTAAAGTCAGAACAGTGTGTTGGTTCTGTTTGATCCATTCATACCAGAACACCTACAGCACAGTTTGTTCCAAACAAGACGTGCGACAGTGAGAACCTGTCGATACGATACATCACAAAACAGGAGTTCTGATATATTGTGATACAGTAAGGTGGTGAACTGTGATATTTTAAATCTAATTTTAGGAAAACTGTCTGCGTTGTGCCCTTATTCTACTTCTTGGTTGGAATGGAAGAGTCTAATGGCCGAAGATAGTTTACAACACTGCCATCTAGTGGTCCGAAGTTTAAACTACACTAAATTTTTACTTGTAAAGTATTAATGATATGAATACATTATGTATTTGAGATAACACACCTAGTTTATATCCTACAGTCCTGCTAGGCTCAGTAATGTTCCACCACGTTAAATGTTCTAGATTGACTAGATTTTACCTTCTTGATTATTTAAAGTTCATAATAAGTCAACAATAGATGGTCAAGACTTCTTTCTGAGAGAATAAGCCTCTACCACAGCCCCAAAAATACAAAAGCAGCTTCTTAAATTCAATAATGTTTATTGTTTAAAGTTAAGAGATCACACAAAAAGCCACCTGTTACCCAAGCTGGTCAACCTTCCACCTCACATCCCGCTCCGGCCCTAATGAAAGTGGTCTGAAGGTGAACATTTGCTCCAGAACGTTACACAGCTGCACAACATGAAGTGTAGTAAAACAGGTCGATATAGATCTTATAGATGACAGAGCTGAGAGGAGGTGGAAAGCCAAGCTCAGGAACTTGCACTCTGTTTCGGGAATGAAAGCGGGTCCTGCTCCAGCCGGGCTGGGGTTCAGTAAGAGCCCTGGTTCTGGGACCTGTAGCCTCCTCGCTGGTAGCCCTGCTTCTGCTGGTAGCCACCTTTCTGGTCTGAAGGAGAGAGAAGACAGGAAGAAAGAGAAAGAACAGCAATGAGAACAAACATTTTGACTAAAGAAGTTCACGAAGAGGATGCAGGTGAAGGAACAGAGGATGTGAGAGAAAGAGGATGAGGTATCTGCAGGTGTGGAAGGAAAGGACAGAACTTTGACTTAAAGGCGTAGATCAGCTTTTTATTTGTGTGCTGGCGGGTTTGATGGCACTTTAGTTTATTTCCCAGTCTGTGACCCGAGACAGGAAGACCTCTGCTTTATGTTGTAGCCTATCTAGACTGGCCTTAATCTTACAGATTACTGTCTGCTTTGCATCCAAAGTCTTTTATTATGAAGAACTGCTCAATACAACCATTAAGTGTGTATAGTGTCCACATTCACTTCTCTAGGCTGCACCATTCTAACAAAGGTGCAACAACACTGACAAATGGGCTGAGACGCATGGCTCGGCAGACTAAGGTGGAGACACTACGATTTCAGACCCCAGGCCATGCTTGCTTGCCTCAGTCGGAGCCCTGAGAGAGTAAAACTGGTTGTGATCTTTCTCCATCAACACCAAGTAATGTCCTAGAGTCGGGGACATTACTAGTGATTGGCAGAGATCTAGCGGACAGGTGGGCTGACTGGCTACTACTACGCTGGGGAAACTGCGGTTGAAAAACTTGTGCTCTGGATGAATCACACAGTGCTGAAATCTGAGTGCTGAGAAATAATGTCTACAGTTCCGACGTTACAGTAAAAAGATCTGATGTCATGTTACCATGCAGTGGTGCAACAATACTGCCAAAATTTAACACAAAGCTAAACTGAGACCTACACGATGATCTGAATAAAGTATAAAACACACAAATTCAAATTTACACACCAGGCAACAAACTAAGAGCCCAAAAATGACTTTACCTCACCGTCACACTGTAATAAACTTTATAAAGCTAACGTACGCCTTCACGTCAAACTCCATCAGCTTAAAAGGAGGAAACTGAAAAGTGGGTCCAGAGAAGGAAGTAGAAGAGATGAGGAAGTGAGCAAGTGGGTGGATGAGGGAATAAATGTTGATAAGCACCTCGTTGGTAACCTTGCCTCTGTTGGTAACCTCCCCTCTGGTCTGAATCTGCACAGTGAGAAGAGTTTAGAGGCATGCAGCTGTGGAGGTGTGTAGATGTATGCATGGGCCATGACGTTTCATCAGCAACATGATATGAGGCTACATTAATTGCGTGAAACATGCTTCTGGAGTTTGCAATACAGCAGATAAACCTGCCGGCTTCTGCACATTTTATCACTGATGTGTTTAGAGAGGGATCTGATGGCATCATGCTGGTGCTATTTTGGTGGTCAAGTTCACGTTTGTTTAGCAGCGCAAAATATCAGTAATGGGGAAAACGAGGGAGAGCAGGGAGCTTAGAATTCCCAATAATAATAATAATAATAATAATAAATAAATAAATAAATAAATAATAATAATAAATAATAAATAAAAATAATAATAAATAATTAAAAATAATGATAAATAAATAAAAGTAATAATAAATAAATAATAAATAATAAAATAAAAAATAAATAATAATAAATAATTAAAAATAATAAAATGACAACTACCAATATGTCGTTGTTAAGTTCAGTTTTCAGCTGCTCTATCACCGCTGCTGACGTTTAAACAGAAAACGCTCCCGTTATGAGCATCCTGACCAAACTATCCGTTTTGTATCAGCAGCACCATCTAGTGTTTACTGTCAGTAATAGCTTCTGTATAAACACTCGGCGTCTTTTCACAGACGTGACGTGTGTCAGTATGACTACTCGAATCTGAAATTCAGTCTCAAATTATTAGAATAATTCATTTGGAGTGTAAATTCTAACAGTATCAACATTAAAATATAAAAGACAAACTTTAACACACCTGTTACTGTTTATACAACCTTCACTGGACGTCATGTCAGTACAGCCACTCAGACGAGGCTGATTCAGCTTAATTCAGACTTTTATGATGTAATCCAGCTGATGTTTGTACACTTACCTCTCTGATAGCCTTTGTTCTGTTGGTAGCCTCCTTTCTGATCTGTTCAGAGAGAGAAATGTATTAACACCACTTCTGGCTCTGAGTTTAACAGTATGTATGTATGTATGTATGTATGTGTATATATATATATATATGACCAGTGGGTATGGCATTTGGGTCGTACTGGTAGAGATTTAGGCCATACTTTTTGCTTTTTTTGAGAAAGTATTTGTTTATATTGGGCGAGTGTGGCTGTACTGGTAAAGGTTAAGATGGTGCTGGGACGTGTTCTGGTGGTAGTGACCAGTGTTTGGCTCTACTGGGAGAATTTAGGCTGTATTGGGCAAGCACTGGTTAAAATGGGTGAGGGTTTGCTGATGTTGGGTGGTGTTCTAGCAGTACTGGATGGTGTTTTGGCTGCTGAGTCAAACAGTCAAATTCTTTTTTTTTTCTGGGAGATCCACTGTATCTGTACCCGTCCCTCACCTCTGTTAAAGTAGCCTCCGTAGACGCCCTGTTTGAGATCAA
The DNA here is from genome assembly GCA_036984385.1 of Crenuchus spilurus. NCBI lineage: Eukaryota > Metazoa > Chordata > Actinopteri > Characiformes > Crenuchidae > Crenuchus > Crenuchus spilurus. Next base: position 4,727 of record BRDA01001701.1, read on the forward strand.
ATACGCGCTCGTTGTTCTCCACCAGGCCTCCCAGCTTCTCTGCCAGCTGCAGTGCCATGTTCTGCAGGGAGGTGGGCTCAGTCCTGTGCATCACTACTGTCTGAGTGGGCTGGTCCAGAGACGCCTGAGGGAGACAGAGATTATTACACCGTCTCTTTAACCCAACTCTAAGAAAACCAGAGCAGTGTTCAGGGATGGTTAAGTTTACCATCAGCTCCTCGTTGATGATCATTTTGCTGATGATACTGTGTACTGTGGGCAGCTCCAGCTGGAACATCTCAGCTAGAGTCTCCATACTGTGGAAAAACAACGACATGGTGACCCCAGACAGCGCTAAGAACAGCCCATCAGGGCATCACCAGATAAAGATCAGCTCACCTGATGGAGTCGTACACGCTGCTGTAGGTGAACAGATAGGTGCGCAGAGACTCCTCCTGAATCTTCCTGCAAGATCACAAAGTCACAACATCAGTGAAAAGGAGAAACAGGGGCCGGATCTGTACGCTGGCGACCACAGTGCCCGTACCTGACCAGCATCTCTCGGACACGCTGGGCCTCGGGGAACAGGTCCCACACTTTGCTGTTCATTTTCTCGTTGATGATGAAAGAGTGGCAGGTCCTCCAGTCACCCATCTTCATGGCTTTACTGGCAGCCACCACGTGCTCCCTCATGCTCTCAGGAGGACCTACAGGAGGTTGGTTTACAGTCAGTATAACAGGTCACACTTCCTAACCCATCAGCACATTAACACATAACTCTCAGCTGACTGGAGAGACACACTTAAATGTTTTTGGTGAAGCTATTGCAGTTTTTAAACTCATTTTACTGAGTCAGTGCACGGCTGAACCTGTCAATAACATAATACAAACATGCAGTTACGTTTATGTAGTTAGACAATGTAACATTAACATATTAGCAAAACATCAAACGTGCGGCTTTCTGTTTAAATGGATGACGATTGGCTGGGTGTCAAAACAGGTGGTTGAACAGAGAGCTGAGGAAAGTGATGATGAAAGTGGAGGATAATTCATGATTTTCATAGCATGGAAGAGAAGTGTCCGAGAGAGGATGCAAGAAAGAAAAATGGTTATGAATCGAATGGATGGTGTGGAGAGACAGTTTGCCTGGCCTCAGTTGCTCCGATTGGCTGATTTAGAGCACACATATATATCAAAGCCGTTATAGTCAGGAAATGAAACAGCTTCTCCTGAAATGAGAGGAGAGCTGAGGAAAAACAAAGAAGAGCTGCACGGTAAGAAAGAGCAAGGTCTGAGAGAGGAGGTGAGTGAAGAGAAATGACAGGAGAGCTGAGGAAAAACAGAGAGAAGAAGTGCATGGTTAGGAAGAGAAGCGCGAGACTGGAGTTTAGTGAAGAGAAAGGAGAGCTGAGGAAAAACAAAGGAGAGAGAAGAGGTGCTGATGTACACTTTGGGGGCGGAGTCAGGGCTGTTATGAAACAGTCCAGGACAGTGGAACTGGTTTATGTAGGTTGTGTGTTTGAGGTTCAGTTCCTCTTTATTCTACTGTACACACATACAGAGTTTGTTTTAGGGCTTCTTAAGTGTGTATAACTGATACAACACAGCACAATAAAAGCCCTCCGCTCACCTAGAAGGGGCTGTCTCTCGCCCACTCGCAGCTGGTGATGGAACTGCTTGCTGATCATTCTCCGGCGGGCATCAAACTCGTGGGCAGCCATGTAGGGGATCTCCAGCAGCATGGCTGACACCAGGTACACACACTCCAGCAGCTCCAGGTTGATGTGCATGTGGAACGGTACCTGGCAGACACACATGAAGGTGATTACATCCTCGATCCAGGCACAGAAACGACATCCACCTCAATACAAATAAAATCAGTGCTCCTGCTATCAGAATAAAACCAGAAATGCCCCAAAAAATGAGTTTTTGCATCGAGTTGAGTTTTTTCCTTGTTCTGTAAAGTTATCACAAATTGTTCTGACAGATGTTGGGCTGTTATGATTTTTACAGAATCGTCTGATCGTGATATAAAACTGCATTCAGACAAATCAGATCTGCTGAGATGACTGTTCACACATCACAAGTCTGTCTGTTTGGGTATCTGTGGTAACAGTGCAGACGTCAGTAACTACAGACAAGCTGGTGATGTAGCTTCAGAGTTGCCAGGTTCATGGTTTTTCCGCAAATTTTGCAGAATTTATTTTAATGCATTTGTGGGTAAAATTTAATAGGTGTTGGTTTCGGGACAACTTTAAAATGTACCATAAAAAAACCCCTCAATTTTGGGACCTAGCAACCTGGGACTCCACTGTGTTTCACTCTTCTTGGATCAGCACATTTCACTCTTTTTGTCACGTTGAGTGACGTGAAAGGCACTTCCAAATCCGATTTGAGTGACCATAGTCAGTTTTCAAACCTTCTCCAAATGTGAAATCAGATTTGGGCAGCTTGAACACAGTGATCCTTAACAGTCACATGTTCATTTTTCATCGATCAGTTATGCCGACAAACATAAAATAAAATAAAAGTGAAACATGAGGTCGGAAATGTTTATTTGAGCTCAAGTGCTACCGCGTATGGACAGATAGATGTGTTTGCACTTTGTAGAAGATAAAAATTAATTTGGGGATTTTCACTCCATCCTTATCATAGCAAACTGTTTTCACATTGTCTTCTCTGTTAGCATGATGCTAATTTCTACTCGACAGACACTGTATATGAGCTGATGATGCAGAAGCATGTGACTAGAGGTCATTCTGTGGTGTATGAGGAAGTGAGGGGGACAGTGCAGCTACAGGTTAGTCAGAGTGGACGTACCTGCCGTCTCTTCTCAATCTTCTCCTGCTCAGCGTTTCTCTCCTGCATGTTCCTCATGAGGAGACCCTGTCCCAGCAGCTCCTTGGCCCTGCCGCTCGACTGGATGTCCAGCAGAGCATTGTGGGCATCTTTAATCATTCCCTGGCGGAAAGCACAGATGCCCAGCTGCACCATGGTCCTGTTGTAGAGGATCTGTGGGAAGGAGATAAACCAAGTCAGCAGGTTCTCCCAAAATCCAAGCAAAATACCATTATGCCCACCCTTATAAGAGTACCCATAAGTCACTCTTCTGTGATATCAGCAGTGCAGAAGCTCACATCACTATGATCTGAGCATTGAGAGTTTGAATCCCAGTCATGCTGCTTGAAATCGGCAGCCGAGGCCTGAGAGAGTAAAACTGGCAGTGTTCAAGATGGCACACTCTCCCCAGCACTAATTAACGTCAGCTGGCTCAGGCGTCTGCCAGGTGATCCATCAGAACCGAGGATCCTGCGAGCAAGTTGGCTGCCTGGCAGTGATGTATCAGCAGCAGTTAGAAAAGAGGCGGAGCTTGACTTCACATGCATGGGAGGAGGCCTGTGTTAGTCTGCACCCTCAGAGTCAGAGACATTACAAGTGATGGGAACGAACGTCAACGAATGGGCGGGTGGACTGGCTACCAAACAGTGGAGATCAGTTTTAAGATTAAAAACAGAAAAGACTGAGCTGAATAAGTGTGTGTGTGTACCTGCACAGGAGGGTCAGCATGCTGAATGTTGTCCTGCAGGTGGCTCATGAGCATGAGATCTCTGGCCTGGTACCAGCGGCTGTGCAGGGCGTGGTGGTAGATGTGGCAGAGGATGGCGCAGGTGCGGATCCGGTCGGTGCGGTCCTTGGAGTAGATGAACTTACACAGGCGGTCCATAATGATGGCGCTGTCTTCCCCCTCACTCTCCTCTTGGTCCTGCTCAGACTGTGGAGAACAGGAGAGGCTCTAGTAAAGAAAACGTTGTGAAGCCGGTGCTCAGACTCAGCATCTCTGAGCTGACTTGCATCAGATTATATTTAATAGATGTTTTTGGACAAAAGGGGGTCTGTTACAGGGCTGTGAGGATTATTACACCATCGTCTGTAATCAGTTCAGATAAAGGACATTTTAAATCATCAGAGCACAGCTGAGTTTTAAACAGAAAGGCCATTTTTATAACTTATGACATTAAAACAGCGTCTCCAAGGTAAACCTGTAGCTCATTTACTTTGGTCTGAAACGTCAGGAGACTGAAGAGCTGATGAAGTAAAATGTGCTTAGTGATGCGTTTACAGCTCATTCATCTCACTGACTCAACTCCTGCAGAACCAAAAGCACTCGTCTCTAAGCCGGGTCAGAAATCTTCACTCGCCCACCTTGCTCTCGCCCTGTATGCCCAGGCAGCGGCGGTGGGTCTTGTAGTCAAACTTGTAGTAGGTGTGCATGATCCTGCGCAGGTAGACGCGACACACCTCCTCGGTGCTGCCTTTACCCTCCAGATACTGCAGCAGCCTGTCGATGATGTTACACACTCGGCCCTCATACTTCAGATTGTCCACGTACTCTGGAGAGGCAGACAACGAGCTTTACAAAGACGTCCCGACAGAAACACCCTTTATCACTTCACTCGGAGCAGTGGTGCTAATGTAATGTAAAGCGTAAGTAATGTAATGATGTGCACCATGATGGACCTTCAGAACACAAGTGTAACTAAGTGTTATGTCCATTCAGAAACACGGTGATGGACTTTTGAGCTCAGAACTGAATAAACAGAGGTGTTGGCTACACACTGCTCATTACAGTTTTTACACATTGTATGTGGTTTTATTTCTAAAGCTTAACTAATGTGAGGCGACACTCCGTTTTCACTCAGCCACTAACCCTACACTGAATATTAATGAGATAGGTGTAAACACTCGGGTCAGAGCTCTTTGTTTGGTATAAATTCCACACATTCCAAGGTGTCTAATCCTCCAATGGAATGTCCGCAATTTCCATGTCATTACCATATGTATGACATCTCATCAGTGGGCGGAAAAAAAGTGTCGCTTTCTGACTCGCACTGAAAAATGTGTCTCGATATTTGTGCCTCTCTCAAGAATCTAAAGATATATAAAAATATCTAAATTCAAGCTGTACATATTTGAAAAGTAGAGCCTTTAAGGTTTCTGGAGTATGTTTTGTTTCGTTTGTAGGATAAAATCTCACAGTTATATACGCGTTCATGCAAAATTTTGTTTGCATGCCTCTGGCAGGGCAATGAAACACAGCATCAATTATCTGCCCAAACCTAAAGCCTGCACCTCACAACAGTGTCGGACCATGTTCTTATTCCTTATTGAAAATTGCTCAAGTGTTTATGAGATGACTCCTCTAAAACACCACAGTCCAAATTAAGGAACGCTCTAAAAGATGCTCAACCAAGCACAGCAGCAACCTCCAACTATCCAGCAACCCAAATCCTGGCCTTACCCTGTGAGTGAGGATCTGTATTCTGCATGATTTTGGTGAACTCCTCATCCATCCTCTCCACCAGGGTCAGGATGCAGCCACGGACACGGAAAGGCTGCAACACATTCAATAAAGGGCTGGACGTCAGCACAGAATCACCAAACTGCACAGAACACCTCTACAGCTTTTAGACTAGAGAGAACGTAACGGACCGTCCTCATCAACGTCAAACGGGCACTGACCTGGTCAGAGACGGCGAGACTCTCACTGTCCTCGGCAATGTTCTCACCAATGAAGATGTTGTTGTTCCCAAACAGGATGTCCAGCAGCTCATCAATGCATTCCAGACACTTCCTCCACATGGTGGGCTGAATGAGACAGGAAGGAGGGATTTAAAGGATAAAACCTGACTGGATATTAATCATCAGGCATTTAAAATGTAAAGAATGTGATTTTAAGCCCGTTTTAGACGACGTACCCACCTCAGTCCAAATGGACATTTTGTATGGGTTTTAATAGGGTCACATCTACTGTTACCTGCTCCTTCACAACCAAAGAGTTTTTTATTCCGCTTCAGGAAAAAAGACCCAATAACGTCTTCAGCGGAAGTTAAACAGTACGAGTGAACACTGGTATGCAGACATTACTGTAGATCACAGATTTGTCTTTGTGGTGGTGAATGTTTAGGGCTCAGAGGATCAGCGAACAGTCACCAAGGTGGTGAGGGGTAATTCACTGACGAGCAGGTGGCCACCAAAGGCCGTAAAATTGAGATGCTCGAGTATCACAACAGATTTTTAATTGATGGTTTAATTGGACTCATCGTTATAAACGTCATCAACTCTCCAAAAGAATTTAAAACTCTAACCTTCATGTACGTGGCCAGGTTGGGGTTGTAGTCGTACAGGGAGGCGATGATGTTGAACTTGATCTTGACCTTAATGCCTTGTCCCAGATTATTCTCATCAGAGATCGCAGCTAAAGCATGAAGAAGCTCAATCTGCGCCGCTCTGAGATAAAAACAACACCAAGCAGTTAAAAACAGACAGTGCAGAACAGTTCTCACCTGACCAGCATCTAACATACTCAACTATGCCAACCCTGCAAGCTGCAGTACTGGAGCGCTAGTGCCTGAGCGCAGGAACACCAGCTCTGATGGATCCGCTAACAGACACCTGAGCGTTCAGAGTGAACCAGACGCTCTTAGTAACACATGCAGTGATTACTGTCTGTATGATCAGAGTGATTCTGGACCTTTTGAGAGAAACAGTCACAGTATCTGAGAACTGCAGCTAATCGTAGAAAGTCCTTAAGCAGCTAAAACAAGCAGGACGATCAGCGGAGGCAGGGGGCGAGGACAGGTTTGATGGCCCACTCGTTTGCTCAACATGGACAAGGTTTAGTTTCAACTGCCAGCGTGTTGGACTCCGTCAAGGGTGTCTCGTCTCAACGCAGAACCAATGATGCTCTCTTATTTGCAGATGTTGTCCTCTTGGCACCATCCTGAAATGGATCTAAGGCATGCACTTGAGTGTTGGGATTAAGATCGGCACCTTCAATCCCCTCCCACCATCTCTGCTGGAGAGAGAGTGCCATCTTACCCGCCCAGAGACAGCACGGACAATTCTGCTCTCTCGGGCCTCGGCTGCTGATCGGGATTCAAACTCGCGATCCTCAGATCAGTGATCAGCTACTTGGTGCCCAGCATCTCTAATTCCGAGCTCCTGGTTCTCTCCTAGAAGAAATTGGGAAACATCCTCCAGGTGAGGAGGGAAAATCTGCCCCCGGCAGAGGAGTCTGTGTACCTCAGGATCTGATGGGAAAAGGGAGCTGGGGGTTGACGGACAGACTGGTTCAGCATCAGTACTGTACCGGTCTGTGGTACAGAAACAAGGGCTATGCCTACCAGCAAAGCTCCCAGTCTACCAGTCAATCTACTCCCATCCTTTTCTAAGGTAACGGGATACGGGTGGTGACAAAAGGTCACGGGTATATACAAGGTTCCTCTGCAGGGATGTGGGACTTGATCTTTAGGAGAAGGTGAAGAGTTCTGCGAGGAGGAAAGCCACTACTGAGCCAGGTATTTGAGGTGGTTCAGGTATCTCATAAGAATGACCCCTGGCTGGCTCCCAGTTGAACTATTACAGGTACATCCTACTGGAAGGAGACCCAGAGGCAGAACCAGGATCCAGGAGAGAGATCAGGGTGTCAAACTCCAGTCCTGGAGGGTTGGGTGTCCAGCACCGTTTGGTGACCTCTCTGCTCCGGTGTGTTTAATAAGGATCACCAGACTGTGCAGGAGTCCAGCACTGGAGTTTGACACCCCTGGATTAGATGGTCGGGGTATAAAAACACAGTCCTGCATTTCTTTACAACCACTTCATTCATCAGGATTAAACTCTGTGCCTTTAACTTGTTTAATATTCAGATGATTTCTTTTTTGTGCCGGGCCCCAAAACAACATGCACCCACCTGTCCGTCCCTTTCTTCCCTCGAGCCTGCAGGATCTCGTTCAGCTTCTTCACCACCACAACCGTGTTGATCTCCGTGCCTTTAGCGAACATCTTGGGCTTCTCCTTCACCAGCGGAACGCCTCCCTTCACCTTCTCCCACTCTCCTCCCTCCGTCTCCAAGGCCTCCTCCTCAGCCTCCTCCTCCATTCGCTCCTTCTTTTTACTCCTCTTCTTCCTCTCCTCCTTCTTACGATCGCCACCTTGCCTGTCTCCATCCTGAGTCCTGAGAGAGGGATGAGAGACAAAGAGAGAGAGCTCACGTTCTGATATCTATAGTCTACGCATCACCTTGTTGTACTTACTGTTAGAACAAAAAGGAAGTGATGCGTTAGCATATTAGCTTGGCTCTCTAGCCTGTTGTTATTTTGGAGTGGCTGCGGCCGACAGCGATCACTAAGTTTCAACAATAAAGCGACGACTGTAAACGTCTTTCTCGTCCATCCCTTCAGCGCATCCAGGCGGACGCTACAATATTATGTTCTGTCAATAAACATTTTAATAGTTTAAACAGTAACATTTCATGTGTTTAGTCTGATGTTTTTAGAAAGATGTTTAAAACTACGACAGTGTTAGAAAATTTAATATCGTGATAATTATCAAGAAAAATTTATCGTGATAAACATTTTGGCCATATCGCCCAGCTCTAGATCAGACCACATGTTATTAATCAGAAATCTGGAGCGACCGTAAGTGCTTCAGACCAGCACGTACACACAGTTAAAATCTAATCACCAGGTGTGAATCTAACCGTTACCCACTTTTTGAGGAAGGCCACAGCCAGTGATGCAGCGTTTCCTTCATTGTCCTCACTCTCACTGCCGCTGTCTGTGGAGTCTGAGCCCCAGATTTCATCATCGTCATCATCATCACTCTCAGACTCATCATCCTACACCACCAAAAGAGCCTTCATTACAAGACAGAACTGTTGTATTTGTTTGAGAGCAGTAATGACTGTTTTAGTTTACACTGAACATCAATATAATTCTGTCAGCAGTCTTTACAGTCAAAAGTGTATAAAGTATCACATCTGATATATTACAGTGTACACCGGAGTACAGTTCTCTGTATATTACACTCTTAACCCCCTGCAGTCTGAGGGGGTTTCAGACACGCTGATATAGTCTGACATGCCTTCACTTTTCTACTAATTACCCCCATGTAAAATTATTTATTACCAAAGTGTTACACAGGCTTTAGTTCAGCACAAACTCAGCAACAACACAGTCAGAACAGTAAGAGTGTCATAAATCTATATTCTGATTAAATCTGCTCTAAACTTAGACTTAACAAAACTCTATTATCAGATGTGCTGATATATTGTGTAAACACTCTAAACATTTCTAGACAAGACTTTTGAGCTCAGAACTGAATAAACAGAGGTGTTGGCTACACACTGCTCATTACAGTTTTTAGACATTGTATGTGGTTTTATTTATAAAGCTTAACTAATGTGAGGCGACACTCCGTTTCACTAAGTCAGTCGTTCCTAGACAGAACATTCATTAGATAGGTGAGGTCCTTGTCCATGTGAGAGCTCCTTTTTTTAAATAGGGAACAAATGGGCATTTTCACACATTCCTGGGCCACTTATCCTTCAATGTCTGGAATTTCCATGTCATTATATGAATGGCAGATAGCGTCAGTTGGAGAGAAAAAAAAAAGCGCCGCATTCTGACTAGTGCTGAAAACTCTCGTTATTTATGATTCTTTAACAAGAATCTAAAGATATATTTCAATTCAAGCTATTATATATATATATATGAAAAGTAGACCCTTTAACGTTTCCCGTGGTATGATTAGTTTTGTTTCTATGATAAAATCTAGGAATTTCAATTGTATCCCGCCAGCAGGAGCGCCGACTCCAGAGGGATAAATGTGCTGGACCATGATGCTAATGCTACATATGGATATCTGTAATATTATGAACTCACAGCTGCACCCTTAAGGAACTTGCTGGCTTCAGGGGCCGGTTCAGCCGCAGGTTTCTTCTTCATGAAGCTTTTAGCAGTAATTCCTTCTTCCTCATCATCGCTCTCTGAGGATGAGCCTGGAAAGCACAGACAAAGATAAGGACAGTTCATCAGAAAGTAATAACCCTGTTACACCAGCAGACTTTTCCGTCACACCACAAACAGTGCAGAAAGTACACTTAAAGAGGTCTCGGGTCAGGAAATTCAAACAAGAAGCTGGCAAACAGGAAACCTTCAGCTTCGTCAGCTCTGGTCCGTTAACCTGGCTTTTTATCTCCTCTTTGGCCATTTCTCATTCACAATGTGTGAAGTTCAGCCGGTAACCACGCCCCTTCCCCCCGTCCTGTGCACAAGCATCAACAGCCCTGTTGCTGGCTAGAATATGGCCAGTTAATGGACCAGAACACTTTTCTTTCACAATAAGTGCACTGGATTAAAATTGACTCGCGGTGATACAGACCCGACTCGGCTTCCTCCTTCTCTTCCTCTTCCTCTGCAGACTGTTCGGGATTCTGAAAGACAACCAGTCCAGCTTAGCAAACGGTGAAAACTGACAGTACAGAAGCTTTACAGCAGCGAGCAGCTCTGACCTCCTTGTAGTTGGCAATGTCCGTCTCAAAGTCGCGGTTGTACTTGCGGATCTTCTGACGGAGGGTACTCAGAGCTTTGGCATTGTTTTTGTTCATCTTCTTCTTCCCCTCTTTGTCCTCCCACAGCTGTAAAAACACGTTTTCATTAAAGACGATCACTAAATAACAGCAGAGCAATTTCATTACACATTCTACTTGTAACAAAGTCTGAATAAAGCTGGTGTACGCGGATGTAAAGCTGGCTGTACGAGGCGAGACGACCTGCTGATGAATATCGATGTAAAGTTTGATTCTTTTTCCTGAAACGATTCTTTTGATCAGTTCTTTTAAATGAATCAGATGGCCAGTTCCACTGATCTGGTTTTGGGATTATAATTTAACAGTAATATAACTGGGGTCACTACAGTACACAGATCCTAACGTTTCAGGCTTTTACTTTCAGGAATGTCATCAAACAAGGAATAAAAAGATGAGGCCTTGTGGGGGGTGAAGGTCGGGGGACAAAACTTTACTTTCACTATAAAAAAAAAGACCCGGACATGAAAAAAGAAGCAGTTTGTGTCGTCCATCACTTAACCCAACATACCAGTAATAACACCGTCACACCTTAACATCACTGAAGACTTCTGCCATCCCGGATTTAACCACAAAACTATGGCAAAATGTGTTATTGTGATATTTTAGATACACTAAATGCTATTTTTTATTATTTTATTTTGGGACATGTGCCAAGTTAGAACAAACAAAATAAGTAAATGTTCTAAAAATACGACAACAAACTACAATTTACGTGACTCGTATTGAATATCTTACATGCTGCGCTGCACTAAACCCAAACAAACAGGACTAGTTATGCCATTTGGAAGTGTTTTTAAGTACTAATGATATTAATAAAGCATTTGATGACGTACGGTGACGTAATTTAGCAGACAGATAAATATCATTCAGCTGTGTGTGGAGGCATCAGTTCATATTGTACATTATATGTAAAGCTCTGAGGGAGTTTTTCCTTGCCACTGTCGCCGTTGGCTTGCTCACCGGGGATTAGGGTGTAATGATTTGATGTTTATTATTACTAACCCTGTAAAGCTGCTTTGTGACATCAGTTGTAAAAAGCGCTTTATAAATAAATTTGATTTGATACATTACGTACCTGGTTCAGGTAATCCTCCAGATCAGCCAGGAGGCGGATGTAAAACTGCGGGACCCCCTCTTTATCAACTATAGCTTTACTCTTCAGAAACGCTCGACACAGCTGCTCAAACTCCTCCAGGCACTTGGCCATGTCTCTGATCTTCATGGCATTGCGGATGGTTTTGATCAGGTTGGTCAGCTCCTCAAACCTGAGAGAGGAGTCAGAAGTGAGGCAAATGATGGGTAAACCCCTGATGAGTGGGATGTGCGAGGACCTCGCGTTACAGGAGTCAGTACTCAAACGTATTGATACTCATCGTCATACAGTCCAGAATTTGCAGCAGAAAACTGTAACTGTAGTCATTAAAGACTAATAGTTACTGAAAAGTGTCATCACATGTAAATGTGTAAAGACAGAAAGTACAGTATGTATCATTAGATTAGCAGCTGAGTCACTAACATCTACAGTAAAATGAGCAAAAACACTATTAAGACTAAATATTAGCATTTCTACACACATGTATTACATCAGTAACGTCAGACGCTCCTAAAACCACTGACACACTCTGCTGGGGGCCAGAAATGAAGATTGGAGGATGCTGATTGGCTAAATGTATGTAGCTTCTTGTGTCAGCAGCTCTGTGATTGGCTGATATTTCTGTCACCTCAGAAGAGAGAGAGAATGAACCAGGAAGCTCATCTCACCCAAAATATTTTAATATATTACATGTTACTGTGCATGTTTAGCACAGACAGACTTAAAATACAGATTTTAATTACTAAAACAAACAAACATAAAAAAACTCTGCCATGGAGGGTGGCAGCCCCCACTGCTGACGGGATAAATATAAAGTTGTGATAACGTCCGAGTTGTGTGTATCGGACATTTGCTTTCACACACACACAGCTCCTCCACGTAAAGTTCAGTTTTACTTCTGATTAAATATTTAATCCACTCCTCAGAGTCCTGCAACAACCAAAGTGCTCCTCACCTCTTATCCTTGGCACTGCGCACCACCCTCTTAGTGTCCTCCTCATCATCACTCAGCAACAGAGCCCTGCACACAGAACATTTACACGTTTATGTACAGAACATCACATTAAAAGCACAGAAATGGACCCAAACGATACCAGAACAGAGACGATAGACTCACTGTTTGTTGAAAGCGGTCCCAGTTGCTTTAGGAGTGATCTCCTCTCCGGATGATGTCTCCTCCGACTCGCTGTCGGACCCAGTAGCGAAAAAACGTGACATCACAGAGCCTGCAGAGCCGTTACCACACACACACACACACACACACACAATAAGAGTCTGTCGATATGTCGATATACAGGAGTTGTGACATATTGTAGTACTGTAGGTTAAGTGATTTTAAACCATCGCAGCACTACTTTCTGTTAGAGAGGAAGAGTCTAATGGCTGCAGACAGATTACAACACTGCCATCTAGTGGTCGGGAGTTTAAACACCACAAACTCAACCACAGAACTTCACATGTAAACTACTGACTATAAACCCACAGAATCAGCATCACAACACTGAACATCATGACCGTGATAGCTAGTACCGCATTGAGAACAAAGTTTACAAGAGCACTGCCTATCATTAGCTAGTACCTTTTAGAATAGAATTTCAGAAAAGCACTGGCTATCATTAGCTAGAACACAATTTAGACACAGCTGCTGCTATTAGACAGTACACCACTTATAACAGTTCTGAATGACTATCATTAGCTAGAACCATTTACAACATAACTTCACAACAGTGCAAACTATCATTAGGTAGTACTACTTCTCAACAGCACCATTAGCTAGAACCATTTAGAACAGAATTTCTGAAAAGCATCTTATCATTTAGCTAGAACCCCATTTAGACACAGCAGCTACTCTTAGCTAGTACTATTTAGAACATAACTTCACAACAGTGCTATTATTAGCCAGTATCATTTAGAACAGCACCGACTATCGTTAGCTTGTACTTTTTAGAGCAGAACTTGACAACCGGACCGGTGTTCTGTCGAGTTGTGCTACCCATCGATACGTGCTTTCTAAAGGCACTGCGCATGCGCAGACCTACACTTTCTTAATTATTTCTCGTGTTTTTTTTTATTATTATTTCTCGTGTTTTTTAAATAATAAATCTGTTTTTTTGTGCATTAAACAACCTGGACACACTGTCATTGCACAGAACTGTAAATGGAAATGAATACTAATAAATACAATAATTAGTTTTAAAAAAGCAGTTTGTAATGACCTCTCATTGACATAACTTCATCATGACACAGTGATTTATGCTATCCAAATATAATACATACACTTCTACTGGGAACGTGCTCTAATATGGTGATTCTTTTGTATTTTTACGGTTAAATACACATTAGGGTAGCACGGTTCGACAAGGTAGCATAACTCGACAGAACACCGGCTATAATTAGCTAGTACCATTTAAATCAGGATTACACAAGTTATTAGCTAGAACCACTGACATTTTGATTAACTGTAATTAGCTAGGACACGATTTAGACACAGCAGCTGCTATTAACTTGTACCTCAAGGTTCTGAGGCTTGTGTTCTAATGTTTCTACAGAAAATAAACACTAAAGCAGAGCGCGAGGCCGGGGTACAGAATCCGCCAGCGGACAGAATTCAGCGCACAGTGGGGCGCGAGCAGGGGGTACAGACCCCGCCAGTGGACAGAATTCGGCCTCACAGCGGCGGACAGCGAAGCGAACAGCAGGCCGCTGCCTGGTCATCTGTTTATCAGAAGCAGCGCTTATTATCACCGCTGTACTCAGTCTTACCTGCTCAGTCACACTTATAACGCGAGCTCAGCGTTCAGCCGTGTTCAGATCAGACTTTAGACCAGATCTGCTGTTTAATCCGCGGACCGGCAGCGTGCGCCTCCGTCTCTTATCAGACACTTCCGGCAGAAAGACTGAAACGCGGCGGAGCGTCAAAGCGTCATAAACAGAGCGCTGCGCCATCTACTGCAGCGGAGCGGTACTGTAGCTCAGACTCACTGTAATACTGCACTCTCACCACCAGAGGGACAAACAGCTGCTTCAAGACCTTCCTAGTCTCTTGTCATTCACATTTATACATTTAAATGACAAACATGCACACTGACACAGTATAACGCCGTATATTGAGAGCACAAAGAAAAGAGAAAAAAAACATTAAAAAATGCCAAAAAATTTGTAATAAACCAAATATAGCAGACATTTTTTACTTTGACTTGATTTGATTGCAGGCAGTAGGAACTCAGGATCATGTTTTGTCTGCTCAAGAATGTTTATACACACCCATTCCTGCATTTCAGACCTGCAACACAGTCCAAAAATGTTGAGATGGAGACAATTTAGAACTGAAAATGTGGTTAAAAACTAAATAAGGTCAATAGTAGTTTTATTGTCCCAAAATGTTTTTTTAAGTGTTGCAAGAAAGGATGTTTATTAATTTATTACAATGAATTATAATTGTATAATTCAGTTCTCCCACTGATGATGAAGTCGTTTTTAACACTCACATCGTGACTTTATAAAGTTAAAATATTAAAGAATATGTTTAGTGTCTTTTCATTTGTTTTTGCTCAGAAGCGCCTCTAGTGTCTGACCAGTGTCAGTTCTCATCGCGTCTGAGTCGCCCTCTAGTGTTTGATGGAGGAATTGCAAGATCAGCTGCTTTGCAGTGCCACCAGGGGGCGCCTCACAAAACACCATTTTACACATGAAGCTGAACATATAAGTGAAAATGATCACAGTATAAATAATAACAAGACCACAACGTGGAAGAGAGACAAATATGAAAAATTGATGCTTGTCTCCAGAATTTACAGTTGTGATAATGTAAAAAAGGTGATAAACTGTGATTTTAGATCAAATTTTAGTAAAAGTGTCCTTACACTACTGTTTCTTTTGGACTGGAAGAGTGTAATGACTGCAGATCCATTACAACACCACCATCTAACACCACAAAATGAACCACCAAACCTTACATGTAAACTCTTATTCTTTACTCCATAGCATCAACATCACAACAGAACACTGATCGTTAGCTAGAACAGCATTTGGAAGATTTTATCATTTCAGAAATGCACAAATTTACTAAAGAAAACAGAATTTACTGTTTATTTACTAGGTAGTTGGGCTAAAAATGTAAATGTTACCCCTCTTACCCCACAGAGGGGTAAATGTAACAGATGGAGAAGTTAAATGACAAAATGAGTTTTTAAGTGAAATATGTCAAATTAAATGAATCAATAATGCAGCAGGAGG
Organism: Crenuchus spilurus; assembly: GCA_036984385.1. Lineage (NCBI taxonomy): Eukaryota > Metazoa > Chordata > Actinopteri > Characiformes > Crenuchidae > Crenuchus > Crenuchus spilurus. The sequence continues at coordinate 20,464 of BRDA01001701.1, forward strand.
CCGACAGTACAATAAGACCACATTACAGTAATTTTACACCGCTGTCAGTGTTGTGTGTTTGTCTTCTCAGTGCTCTCACAGTATCCAGTACTGATTATATAGTTGTATTACTGTAGTACTGATACAGAACAATATGATTAAGATCACAGTCTTAAAAACTTTTCATAGTTTTACTGTTCAATTTTGTAAGGGAAATATTTGCAAAAATATTCAGCAAATACATTTTTGACCAGAAAGTAGAATTATTAGCACAATAAAAGTAGCATATATCTGACGTAAACATCTGGAGAATATTTGTAATGAATTGGTGGATAAACATGGACTGAATGCTGGTAATGTGAAGTTAAAACTAACCCCACCATGTGGAGGCTGCACTGCTATCGGATCGGTTGTTTATATGCCTCAAACTAAAAACTGAATTCTGTCACTAAATAATAATAAAAAAAACTCAAAATGAAATAAAACATGACTTTTAGGGCTTTTTAAGAGGAGTAAATAAATAGCTGACTTTGTGGCTACATAAAGAGCTTTTAACTGAAAACTTTTAAATATACACATTTGACATCCACACACATGTAGAAACATTATTTCCTGAACGATCAGGAGTTATGAACAAAATTTATAAATCAATTCTGTTCCATTACTAATATGGTGATTAAAGTTTGTTCTTGTTTATATCGATAAGTCTTCATATTTTATATTAATTACACACAAATCAGTACATCAAACAGCATCAACATTAAAACAAATGACTGAAATAACATTTACCTTCATTTACATTATGAACAAAGATGAAGCGTGTTCTCATTGCAGCAGATGTGCTAGTACGTTATGATTAGGGTTCTGTTAAGGAACCACTGATGTGCATTAAAGAATTAAAACGCAGCCCGGATTATATTCATACAAAAGTACAGTTTATTGTCACAAATAATAATAAAAATCAACATTTAGATCTATTGAGAGAACAGTCAGAGGGGAAGAAGCATGTTGTCTAAAAACAGGCCGGTTCTGCTCGTGTTCTGATGCTTTCCAGTGTAGATCTTAGATCACAGCAGAGTCCCTCAGTGACTCCTTCACGAAAAGTCAAAATCTGTAAGACTGTGACTGGAGGGGGAAATAAAACGTAAACTAGAACAGAGTGGAAATGTCGCGTTCGTTCTCCTACACGTTTAAAACAGAGGGGAACAGTGTGAAGAGTATAAAAAAAACAAAACAAAAAGCGAGAGCTTTTCTTTTTTTAACAAGATGGCAGCGTCCAGACGAGCCGGTGAAGCTTCACTCAGTGTTGCTGCTTCATCAGCGAGTCACTCGTCAGAAAAGCCTACAGCTACAGAGCGGCCGACTTCACAGCAGTGTGTGTGTGTACGAGTGTGTGTACGAGTGTGTGGAGGAGAGAGAATGTGCAGAAAGTGTGGAAAAGAAAGTAAAAACGAGAGTAAAAAAAGAAAAAGCACAGTTAAGACAGTCGGGTGGGGAGGGGGGGGGTATAGAAATACAAATAGATAGGACGTCACTTCCTGCAGAGCTTCCTAAAGTCACAGCCGGCTCTACAGGAAGTAGTCAGCCACCGGCTTTTTGGAGGGAATTCCTCTCGTTTCCTGCGGCGCAGCTTCAAATATGATGAACTCTTTCTGCAGGTGTTCGTCCAGCTCCAAGATGGCTGCCACGTTGCCACACCTAAAGAAGAGAAGAACGTCTCAGTTCATCACGCATACAGTCTAGAACCTTAACTCGAGAACACTCGGTCCATAAGTGTGAACAGACTCTTAAACAGCACATGAGCAGACACGTTAGTGTGTAAACAGAAGTCAGAAGGGCTTTAAGACGTGTACAGACATCAGACCTGACTGCTCACGTCTGATTTGTTCACACAGGCCTGAAGAGATCAGATCTGATTCACATCAAGTCAAAAAATCTAATCTAAGAGTATTTCTAATCTCTGATGTAATAACAACAAATCCCAAACCATCGGCAGGTGTAAGGACAGCAGAAGTACTTTAGGCCAAGTAAAAAAAAACTAATTGGTTATCATCCCCGCCCGACCATTTTATTTTATTTTTTTACGCAAAAAAACACGTCAAACACGCGAGTCTGGCCTAGAATCCTTCAAATTTCACACTATTCAAATTTACACCTGCTCGCTCGCTGGGACTGGTGCGAGGCTAGTGCTCAGCAGCTCCCGCTGGACAGAAACTGTGATAGAAGTCAGGAGGAGTGATAGAAGTCAGAAAGAGTGATAGAAGTCAGAAGGAGTGATAGAAGTCAGAAGGAGTGATAGAAGTCAGAAAGAGTGATAGAAGTCAGAAAGAGTGATAGAAGTCAGAAAGAGTGATAGAAGTCAGAAGGAGTGATAGAAGTCAGGAGGAGTGATAGAAGTCAGGAGGAGTGATAGAAGTCAGGAGGAGTGATAGAAGTCAGGAGGAGTGATAGAAGTCAGGAGGAGTGATAGAAGTCAGAAGGAGTGATAGAAGTCAGAAAGAGTGATAGAAGTCAGAAGGAGTGATAGAAGTCAGAAGGAGTGATAGAAGTCAGA
>BRDA01001701.1:23096-51382 GCA_036984385.1 Crenuchus spilurus
ATACAGCGACGGGAAGCATGATGGTGACCCCATTTCACGTTTTCAACATCATTTTAATATTCGCTACATACTTTTCTACCATCAATCTAAAAAAATAAATAAATAAAAACACCTCCCCCCCGACCCAACATTTTGGGTGAAAAAGGATGATCTTTTTTTTTTACTTGGCCTCAGACACAGATACACACCTGTAACAGTAGTTGGGAGCAGACCACACAGTAAGCACCGTTTCATTAAAGTGCCACTTGTAGCCCTCCATGACCAGCTGGTGGGCTCTGCAGATCATATCGATGTCATTAGCAGCGTTGAACTGGGCCACAACATCACTGCCGAAGAGGTACCCTGCTCCTCTCGGGCTCACTCCCCAGCCTGTGGTATCTGTGGTCACAACAGGACACTATTCACTTATCTGAGTCAGTAATAAACAGCAAACATCAGGAGGAACCAATCATCCATCACACACCAACCACAGCTGAACGTATGTGAGCGGCATCTACAAACAAACATCACGGTGCACCTCGGTGCCCGCAGGGGGCACTAACGCACTGTATTTGACTTTTATACAGTTTTTCAATGACTATTACATGACTTACTAGTCGTTTCTATGTTTGTGTATTCACTGCCCTGCCTAGCCTCCAGTCTTACTGTGCTGGAGGACTAACGGTGTGCGGTGGCTGCTAACGAGGCTTCTCTCATTTTAAAAGCATCTTTTCTGTCGTTTCTTAAACTTAACTCATGATTTAAGACCTGAGAAGTTGTGCTGTTTGTACAGTAAAATGTGACGGGGTACCACACTGATAACATTCACGCCGTGACTGTGGCGATACTTCTTCACTGAAAAGCGCTCTTCACTGAAACGACACAAGTACAACGAGAGAAGAGAGGGAAAGTTAAGACATGTGATCAAATGTCTCAAAGGAGACGACAGCGTATCATCCATCAGCCCAAGCCTAGCATCAAATTAAACTGGGTTTACATGGCGGGATCATCAGCCGGGTGTTTTTTAGCTGTATTTAGAGCATCTGTGACTAAAGACGATGACGACTGAGCTCAGAATCAGACAGTCAATCTGCCAATGAGAGGACGTCACTGGATGACCAAAACCTCACAGAACACCTACATGACCACGAACAAAGAAAACGTAAGAGCTGGCCGGTGTTAACAGAGAAGAGTGTGCCTTTAAAAATCCCCAAATCATGTTACATGATGACCTTTGACTCCTGAACTCAGCGTAAATCATCCTGATAAGAACCAGGTCTGAAATCCCTAAAACACGGCAGGTGAGACTCATTTTAACTGCCAGGTTAGGATGTCTGAGCAGGACACACTGGACATGATGCTTATTGATGGCTATAAGCTGTTATTAGCCTCACAACTCGAGCAGCACATTAAACGTGTCACACAAACAAGTCTGTTTACTGATAAACGTGTGACTGAAGGGGAAATCAAACAGCATGTGTCTCACCTTCAGGGTCAGACCACAACAAATCACACATGGGTCCATCGTGCGGCACTTCCTGCTTCCTATCAATGGTCCTGATCTGGTCCAGAGTCTGGATGGAGGGTGAAAGGCCGCCGTGCACACAGAAAATCTTTGGAAGAAGCACAGATTCTGACGTGAGAGTCAGGTTTCAGCAGTAAACCGGCTTTCTGCTTCCTACAGTGCGCAGATGTACAAAAGCAGGCGACTGAACCACCACACAGCTGATCTGATCAATAAACGGGCTGGTGTTCTGTTGAGTTAAGGCTCAGCGCTGTACAAACAGCCACAAACGCCCGAGCGGTGACTCACCTTGCCGTCGATGATGGCAGAGAGCGACAGGTAGTCGAAGATTTCTGTGCAGTACCGCCACACCGTGACCGAGCCGTACTTTCTCAAACACTCGTCGTAGAAGCCGTACACCTGTGTGATCTGCCGGGACTCGTGGTTCCCTCGAATAAGTGTGATTCTGTCTGGGTAGCGCACCTGAGCGAGAGGATAAAGAAATACTTCACTTAACACCTGTTTTCTTCATCATCATCATCATCAAACTACAGCAGCTCTAGTTCTTAATTGAACTACGACAGAGAAAGAACGACGCCGAGCTTTTCTGCTCACAGACTCTGTTCTTTGTCTGTCTAACGAGCCAAGCTTGTGAAACATTAGCCGACCAGACAGAAGGATGTGAGCTTCACTGGTCTGACACTTATCAGTAATCAGCCACGTTACGGGTTTCAATGTCTGTACTTAAAACGCAGGCCAGCCCACACATCTCTCTCATCATCTGCCTTTTTAGCATCTGAGAAAATATAAAGATCTTCTATATTTATCAGTCATGCCTGCAGAGTGGTGGAGCTGACACTAGAGGGAGCTCTAACGTTGTACGCTGGTGACAAACAGGAACTGTCCCCACATCTAATGACACGGACTGTCTAAAATACGGCTTTCCTGCTCATTTCACCAGCAAAAGGGTTTTCTGTCTGAGTCAGCAGTGGAGCGTGAGGTACAGATAGTGGTGCTGCTTCACGAGCACAGAGCCAAGTCTGATCTGATCAAGTGTAAACCAGCTCTAAAAAGCCTAAAGATAAGTAACGCCCCATCTAAGCTGCTGGATTGTGCTGTACATGCATATGTGAGCGACCTGCATTAGGAAACATAGTACTGAGAAAATAACCTTAAGAGCCAGAAGCAGCAGGAACGTCTCCACACTGTAAAAGCCTCTGTCCACAAAGTCTCCCATGAACAGGTAGTTTGTTTCTGGAACGTCACCACCCACCTAAAAACAGAAAAAGTCAAAATGAGCTCTGCTTCACACATCCTTCAGACCTGCAATTCTACACTGAGACAGGCAAGCAGACCTTTCTCCTCCGTCTCCGTCACAGATTATACTCAACATGTCAACATCACAGCCAAAGCAGCGGAGATCTAACAAATCAGCTGATCATCGTCACAACACAAGCTCAAATGGATGTGAAAACTCACTCTGAACAGCTCCTTCAGGTCATAAAACTGCCCATGGATATCTCCACACACCTGCGTGAACAGAACAAGTCAGTCCATAATCAAAACTATCAGCTGACAGCGCACGGGGACTTCTTCTGGACACCCTACTAGGGCTGCCACGATTAGTCGACTAGTCACGATTATGTCGACTATTAAAGTAGTCGATGATTAATTTAATAGTCGATGCGTCGTTTTTCGACTGCTGCGCCTGCCTTTCTGTCCTTGACACACACGTGTAGTAGTGGTTACCGGGGTAGGCCGTGGACGACGTCACAGGACATTATACAGACAGGCTCTGCTAGCATGGCTACCCGGCAACGGAGCTCAAAAGAGTGGGATCGTTGTGAGAAAATGAAAGAGAAACGTGTGCAGAACTTGTCTTCCACGGCAGCACAACTGCGATGCACGAGCACCTGAAAAGGAAGCTGTTGTGCCTGATTGTGACAATGATGAAGAGGGACCGTTATCTCGCTAAGCTAAATAGCTAGTTAGCTGCTAAACAGAGTGTAAACAGAGAGTTAACTTGCTGCTTACTCATATTTATAGCTGTAAAAGTGAACATTAGTGATGACGATTTGATTCATCAGCCTTAGAACACATTCATGTGTTTTCTGTAACGTTATAACAGTCATGTGTTTGAATAGGAATGCTAATGCTAACGTTACTAACGTTATGTTTCAGTGCTATGTTTACACTTTATGCTAAACAGTTAAATAATTGTTGCAACAAGCTGCATATTTCATTAAAGGTTTAATGAACTACGATCTTAATTGTTTTTATTTTTAGTTAGCATATAGCTGAAATCTAATGACAGTTATATAATAACAGCTGCATTCTAGTGCGATAAGCTGTATGTTTTATATTCAGTTAACGTATGATCCGATTAGTCGACTATAAACGAGTTTTATTGAACAGAGGTTTACTTCATTAATTTACAAACGTTTAAAAAACGATCTTCCTAAAACATTCAGACAGTCATGATAAATAAAAGATCACATGATTTAAAACAAAACAGTGTTATATTTGCACATTTCTGATAAACACAAACATTTGAGGGCATTTTCACACCTGACAGTCTGGACCAGGGTCTGAACCGAGGCAGGTGTGCGTTAGCTTGTTTATTTTTGGTCCGGTTAGTTTGTTTTTCTTGCATTTTTTGCACAAAGCACGACACATACATCCTGTTGTCATCACTCACATGAAGAACATCTTAATAGACTCAGCACTGCCTGGTTTGTAGAAGGACGTACATCTGACGGTGTGTTTACCTTAAGGTGGCACTGCTCTGTTGTCCTGTCATTCTTTCTCTCATCCTCGCAGACAAAAAGCTGCACATTTCAACAACTTTGTGCGTTTTTTCAAGATTACTTAGACCGACACCACCTCTTTTGGTTGGACCAAATTTTGCTCCTTTGGTCCAGACCGTGGTTTGTGGCCCCTTTCACACCTGCTATTTTGGTTTGGACCAAACTGAAAAGTCTGGACCAAACAGTGTCGGTGTGAAAGCATCCTTAGTCTGGACCAACGTCCTGCCCACAGAACTCTGATTGCTACATAAATCCAATCAAACCTGCTCAGTGGGTAATCCAGGTCCAGAAAGTAAAAATCCAACCCAGGATTCTGCTCCTACTTCACATGTGGCTCTGCTGCAGCAGAACCAACAAGGCAGTTGAAAGAAAATCCTGGGGTGGATTTTTACTTTCTGGACTGGGATTACCCACCTCTATTTACTTCTGAGTAAAACTAAACAAATAAGGATTAAAATGACACTCAGAACTATTCTGTTGAGTACTGAAGTTTAATATGATTATTCACTGACTTTGACACATCACATCTGTTGAACTAGACTTTCTCGAATTATAAAAACAATCCCACTGAAACACACAATCATCTTGTTTTCAGAATCACTGGATCATTACTAAAAGTGACCCAGCTCCAGTTCTTTGACCTTGCAGCTACTGTTAAAGCACATACAGCTTCATTAACACAGCCCGTCTAAGCAGTTCTCAGTGCTAAACCTTGACTTGTCAGTGAGATTTACGCAGTAAAATCATCCACATTTAGTGCTCAGCAGGCTCTCGTTTAGGACATAGACAAACCTCAGTGACTCCTTCTACTTACTGTAACTGGAGAATCCACTCTCTGTACGTTGCTCTCCTCCACAAGAATCTCTCTACAACACAGACACACAAATATCAATCAAAGGCTTCAAGCACACAGAAAACATTCCCTACTAGTAGCTTTTATTTGGTTTTTAAAACTAAAAACACTATTAGGTGCACAAACCTTGTGTCTACACTCATCATCCATTTTTAGCTGCACTGACTGTATATGTGCACTATTACAGACTGTAGTCCAGCTGTTCCTCTGTATATTTTGTTGGTCTCGTCTCACCACGTTCTTCAGTGGTCAGGATCCCCACAGAGCAGATATTAACTGGGTGGTGAATCATTCTCAGCACTGCAGTCACACCAACATGGCGGTGATGAGTTAGTGTGTGTTGTACAGGTATGAGTGGATCAACACAGCAGAGCTGCTGGAGATTTTAAATACTGCGTCCACTCCATTGCATACACCTTAGTGGTCACAGGACGCTGCTCACAGAACCCTGATGGTTGTTGGTGCACTATTTTCACTCCAGAAGAGACACTGAGGTGTTTACATCAGCAGCTTTGCTGCGTCTCATCCACTCGTACCAGCACAACATAAAGAAACATGCCGCCACCGCCACATCAGTGTCATGTAGAATGAGCCACAGAAATAATGACTGCTGTGCGGTGGTCTTGTGGTAAAAGGAGGCTTAGTGGACAAGTAGACCAAGTCCATCCAGAACAAGTAGAAGAGTGAGTGACTCTGCACGTTTTGGGTTGTGATTGGTTCAAGTTTTTAAGAGATCTGTGAACAGGAAACTAAATATAGCTAACAGCAGCAACCAAAAACCCTTCCCCCAGTCACATCTGTCTGGAAGAGACAGGTCTGAAACGACCACACAAGCGCTGGACAGAAAAAGACAGCAGATAATTCAGTCTGTATTCTTCTCAGAAATAGAAAAGATGAGGTACCAGAGGTAAATAATAACAAAGAGAGGCTCCTGTTAAAGACAAAACACCAGGACTCTATATACATTTAACCCAGTCCCATTAGGGCTAACGACAGCTTACTTTCGCAACCTGTTGTTCCTTACCTGGCTTTGGCACACAATGCTTTGACCTCATTCTCCTTGATGAGCTCACACCTCCTCAGCTGGTCGATCTGCCGGTCCAGATCACTGATGTCACCCATGATGAAGAGCCCTAACAGAGTCTCACTGTTTAGCCACACACGTCACTGTCTGCTTACTGCTGCTACTGACACAGCCTCGCTCAGCACTTCACACCCTCACACACATACACAAACACACACACACACACACACTAAGTGGAAAACGGATGGCTGGATAAAACCACCTGTGGAGGAGAAGAGAAAGGTGTTCTTAAGCAGAAAGTTCAGAATGTTTTACTGACAGACAGATGTACGCAGGGTTCATGAAATACTTCATAAAGGTCAGAGATGACTAATAATCAAGGACACCAATAACTGATATTTGGAATTGAAGTGTGTGGTAATGTTATATTTGTACAGTTATATTTGCAGCTCTTTACCTTAAATGTCCAAAGTTTAATATGAGGTCATTACAAAATAAAGAACTTTGAGCTTTAGACAGCTGTAAAAAGGTCATTTGATTGAATTTACTTAAAGTGGCCCAATTTTCTACTGATAAACAGAGCAAATATTTATTTTTTCCAGTTAACAGAATTGGGACTTGAACTCCATTTCCATGACATTATAAGCTTACAACACTAATAACTATGTAGGTTAAGAACTTTTTAAATACATTCTGCTTTCATTTACACTTAAATACTTCAAACAATCTATTAAAATAAACATGAAACTGTCAGATTAGCCTAAATCTCTGATTATCTGTAATAATCAGGATCAGGTGATTGTGAAATAATGTTTTAAAGATGTTTTCACGTTTTACACAACAAAGTTAAAAGATCAACTAGCTTAAAGAGTCTCACTAAAATCCAATGTCATCAGTAATAAAGTTACTGTCTGGATTTGTATCCTAATTTAACTTAGTCATTAACATTCACACTCCAACATAGACTAACTGTGCTAAGTCCAGCACATCCACACAGACACTGGCACCTATACAGCCTCCCATCCGGTATGTACAGAAATGTGTACTGTTTTTTTGGCTTGTAATGTGTAAATAATCACAGTTTATTCATATTCACTGATCATTATATATAACTGTTTCATATTACTATAAGCTTTTGTTGTAATAAGTACTGCAGGGACTTTGCACTTAAGATTTTCACTTTCAATCTGATACAAATTCCAAAACTAAAATCATGACAATGATCAACTTTATTATTATTATTTAAAAATGAGGATATCAGAACGTTCAACGGTCATTTAGGTCAGCAGACAACACCAGTCTCACACTGTAGAGCCACAGCTTCACAGAAAACCCAAAGTAAAACGTACAAAAATATATTTCAAACTTGAAAATGTATTTATCAAAACTTTAAAGGTGATTTAAACATTAAACGACATTGTGGCAGCTGCTCTGCCAACAACTATGATGTCTGTTAAACTCCAAGATATGTTTCAATAAATTCTGCTTTAATTTCTCCTTATTTCAGGATGTAAATTCAGTGTACTAAAAATATGGTGAGATTAGGTTAAATATTTGATTTTACCTGTAATAATCAGGATGAAGTGATTGTGTAATAATTGTGACAGCCCTACTTACAGTTGTTTTAAAGTTTTACACAAAAAAAATTAAAATATTAATTAGATTAAAGACTCTCACTGTTAAAATCCAACGTCACTTATAAAGTTATATTGTCAGCAGTTGTATGTTAATGTACAACTTAGAACACAACCTGAGACACAGCCTGGGTCATTAATGGAGGTTAAAATAACAGTAATAATAGTTTAGACAGATTAGCCTAAAGTCCCATAGATTAATAATCAGCCTGTTAGCTAAGCAGCTAACAACGTCACACAGACATTAAACGTCAATTTAACCCTCAAAACAGGGACTATCAACTTATCAGTTTAGCCAGTTATAAAAATATAAATACTGACACAAATCCTCAAAATGTTGAGCTTGTAAATGTAAGATATTTAATCAAATGTTTCAGAATTGGGAACTACGCTAAGCTAAGCTACACTAATTCATAGATTTACGCTTTTTCTACATTCAATTAAAGCACAAAACACAACTAAAGCTTAAAAAAGACGACCCAAAATCACTCTAATGGCATAAAACAGACATATATTTGAAATATACAGTAATAAGTCCGTGTAATACTGACCAGTTAGCCTAGCCTAGCCTAGCCTAGCCTAGCACAGGGCCTCAGGCTTCACTCTGAGCTAAAACTCCTTCTACACCGAGAAGTAAATACTCAAACACACACACTGCGTATATTCAGATGAAAATTAACCGGTTAAATTACCTAAAGCACTTGGATCGCACTCGGAAAAGGCTGGAAATAAACTTGTGGTACGATGCTTTCTGCTTCCACCGGCTCGTCGTTTTTTACCGGCGTTCAGCACCTCCCTCAGCCCCCAGTCAGGGTTGCCAGGTCCAGCAAAGTCTGACCCTGTCCAAAGTCTGACTAAAACCTGCTCGTCACTAACCCCATGTTTCACACAGGGTTGAAGAAAACAGGCTATACATGCCAAAGGTGTCCTACTCCTGTTATCGAATCCTGTTTTTAATATATGCGCTAATGTTATTGTGAAGCATTTGTTTAGAACGGCGTTAGCATTACTGTTACTGTTTATTTTTATTTGAATTATACTGTAATTATTTTAAAACTTTAAAGGTAGCCCAAAAAAGCATTCCACAACCTTTGAATTTTCATACACGGATATTTTTTCCAAACACTCCAAATACTGCTGTAAAAACACATACCTGCCAACCCAGCCCAGCTCACTAATACATCACAGAAAATCTCTGCTGCCTCCTAGAGACCAACATAAGCAAGCACACTCTTCCACTGCCTACAGACCAGCATAACTAACTAAACCCTCTATCACAACCTCACAGAGGTTCTCCATACCTCCACCTACAGGCCAATATAACCAACATGGTCTTAGTCCAGACAGCCAATCACTGTCCACTTTATTTGGTACACATACTTGTATTTCCACTCATTGTCCTTTTTAGCTCCACTGACCAAACACCTGCACTTTGTACAGACTGAAGTCCATCTGTTAGTCTCCTCTCACTCTGTTCTTCAATGCTCAGGACCCCCAACATGACCACCACAGAGCAGGTGGCTCATGCTCAGCACTGCAGTGACACTGATGTGGTGGTGGTGTGTTAGTGTGTGTTGTTCTGGTGTGAGTAGATCACACAGCAGAGCTGTAACTGTAGTGTAATCGTAAAGCAACACTGACAAATTTTCAAACATAGTGTGAATTTATTCTAATAGTTAAAATTTTTTATACAAAATATATTGCACAGTCCAAGAAAAATAAAGGCTCTTATTCATATTACACAACAAAAAACACTTTTATACATCAACACAAGCACGGAAAGTGAAAAACAATGAAGAAAGTGATGAGAGGGTTCGTGAAAGTGTCCCTTCTGGTGAATGTCTTCAGTCTGTTCCGGTCTTTTTGAGTTTACTTTTCAGCTCCGACATCATTAATGGACTGCCCATCCTACACACACACACACACACACACACACACACACACACACACACACACACACACACACACACACACACACACACACACACACACATTAACAGAGAAGAGGATAATCTGAATAAACCACAGACATGTTATTTTCAACAATAGCACACTTTCATCTTTCTAATGCAGATTATAAACAGAGGTCATGACATGGTCAGTACCCTGGGTGTCTCGGTGGTGTCCATCTTGGTTTGCTAGCTGGCTGCTCTTGTTTAACTTGTTTGTTGTCTTCTTTTGGATCTGTCCGTGTGTCCGATTCCTGAGAAGAAAGAATTATTCTCGAGTAATTGAAGTGCAGTGATGCTATTTGTTACTGGGATGTAGAATATACAGTGGAACCTTGATTTTCAACTTTAATCGAATGTAAATATAATTAATCTGTTCCAGACACTCCAAAATATAAAGAAAATATATTTTATATAGAATAACTATAGTTTTACATACAGAACACACTGAGAAATAAACACAAAAGACTCATGAAATGGATAAATGAACATTTAACATCACTCTTACAGGTTTACGCTCTGTTTTAGAGAGTGCTGGTGTGGTCCAGCCGCAGCCTTTATTCTGTACAACCGTTGTCGGGGTCCAGTGTTGCGCGCTGTCGCTTTAGTGTGACGCGTTTTAGTTTGTTCTGAGCATTATTATTTGGATGCTTCTTTTTTTCTCAAGAATTCACAGAATTCAGAGTTTTTGGTAGTATTTTTAGGGGGAGGTTGACAGTCCTTGACAAATGTGCACAGAGAGAAATTTAACCCATACCTCGTGAAACACGTACACACACACTAGTGAACACACTCGGAGGCTGTTAATACACTTGCCCAAAGTGATGGGCAGGCCTGTGCACACAGAAGTTGGGGGTTAGGTGCCTTGCTCAGTGGCACTTCAGTCATTCTCTAACAGTTTGATGTCACACAACTACTTTCACTTTTGCACAACTGAAGCCAAATCCAAGATGGCCGCCGTGATGGTTTCCACAGCTTGTGTCTGAAAGCTGAATCACTATCTGCCAAATTTATACGCTCTCTATACACCCTAAAACAAAATAATTCGATCTAAATAAAAACTAAATTATTATCGGCTCTGCATTGAAATTATGTCTGATAATTAAAGCAGATCGTTTTGTGTCCTATTGTTAGCTTGCACAGGGGAGAATGTTCCTTCTTTTAGACTTCACAGTGACCTCTGCTGGCCGCTCTCTGTACTGAGTACCAATGACCATAACACAGTGTGGGCTTTACGTTATTCACATTAAAATAAATGAAATTATGTCCTCACAGCATAATCCAGCCACTGCGTTCAGTCTTTATTTGTATATGAAAGCTGGAATCTGTTTATATGTTTGCTGTACCTGAGCTGATACACATGCTGTGTTTTCACCCTCTCTCATTTTTCTGCCAGCTTCAGTTTTTCTCAACACAGGAACACCAGCACCCAGACCTGAGGAACACGACAGGAAATGAGATTTCACAACATCCAGAACACAAGCTTTCGTCACACTGAAGCCTTAACGGCAGGGACGTTTCTACACTACTACAGCTGTACCCCTCCGCTAGCCAATCAGTTTAGTAAAAGCCTTCAAAAGACTAAACAGACCAAGTGATTTAAGACTAAAGTGGATGTTTTTCTGCCACGAATGAGAAAAAAACTATTAAGCAGTAAAAGACATTATGTGCACTATCCTGAACAAACTAAAACTGAGACTTAGCTTTTTCATCATCAGTAGATCATTTTTCTTTTTTTCTTTTTTATATGATAAAAAAAATCTTAATCTGGTGTCGGTCTTGGCTCAGTCTTGCTCACTCCCCGTCTTAGTCATGACTACTAAAAGTCTTGGCCTTGACTATTAAACGTCTTGACTACAGCACTAATAGTGCCAAAGTGAGGAATTATTCAATTATCAAAACCTCTTATTTGATGTCCTGAAGCTAATAAGATACATTTAGTCCCCAGATTAGCTTCTCCAACTCACCAGGCAGTTTGAACCCAATCACTCCTTTTTGTGGAACTGAGAGGCCTTCGGCTTGACTCTTCCTCAGTGGACTGGGCTGTAGAGAACGAGTGGGCGCCAAGGGCTCCACTGAGGCCATGTTTATGAGCGTACGAGGGTCTTTGGGCGGCCGAACGTGGGGGTTTTTCACCAAAATCTTTGACTTCTGGACAGTGCAGTCCAAAGATGAGACCTAAAATGGAGAAATAAGAATGTTGGTCCAAAAAGAATGAGGATGGGACCAAACTGTGCATGGTGGAGATGGCACAATACCACTTTTTGCTTTATAAATACTGATACTAAAGTCTCCGATACCAACACAATGTGATATTTCTTCTTTAAAGCCTACACGGACGTAAAATTAAATACTACACAAAAGCTCGGCTGCTGTGCAGACATCAGCTACTGTCGTCACCAGTCTTTAATGTAAACATGTGCTCAAACGGTTGCTCAACCAGTTCAAACTACTTCCAGGTGCGACAGGAATCAATTCAAAATGCATCTGAGCCAATTCATCACTTTTATAAAAACAAATGTGTGATGCAGTTAATAATTTAATTAATTTGAGCCAATTAAGTGCATTTGCTTTGCATTTGAAAGCTTATGTGCATATCAAAAAGCAAATAACATTTATTTTGCAACTCTGGCTGATGTTAAGTAATGATAATGTGCTAGAGAGACTTAAGTGTTCACAGTATCAGCTTTCAGCCATAACATTAAAACCACCTACTTGCATCTACACTGATTATCCATTTTAGCTCCACTGACCATATACATGCTCTATGTACAGACTGTAGTACATCTGTTTCTCTGTATACCTTGCTGATCTTCAATGGTCATGACCCCACAGAGCAGGTCCATCATTCTCAGTGACACTGATGTGGTGGTGGTGTGTTAGAGCTGCTGGAGATGTTAAACACTGTGCCACTCACTGTCCTCCATTAGACACACCTGCCTTGTTGGTCTTGTAGATGTAAAGTCAGAGCACAGTGTGTGTTGGTCCTCTAGTCCTGACACTGTTGGCAGTTTGGTCACTATTTTCACTCCAGTAGTGACACACTAACACACCACCACCACATCAGTGTCACTGAGAATGATCCACCTGCTCTTTGGGGGTCCTGACTATTGAAGAACAGGACAAAGTATACAGACACAGATGTACTACTGTCTGTACATACTGCATGTGTATGCTCAGTGGAGCTAAAATGGACAATGAGTGGAGGTGGTTTTAATGTTATGGCTGATTTGTACAAAAACAAAGACTTTTCAATTTAAGCAACACATTTGGTTACAGAATCAGCTATAAAAATATCTTAAACCTGGTATTAACCCTGTGGCGTTGCTGGCATAGTTAACATGATAATATTATTCAAATCAAGTTATTTTTTAACATTTGGAGCAATTTTAGGGTCAACTAACCTGTAAGAGATCTGTTCCCCAGGTCTTGGACATAGATGGCTTATTCTCATCTCTTGCCATCTTCTCAAACACTCTCTTCAGTCCAGGTCTGCTTCTTTCTTGTATGTTCTCATTACCATCTATGACTGCAACTTTTTCTTCATGTCCTTTCGTTTCGTCTCCTTCACCCACTACAGGAGCATTATCCTGGTGTCCTACTGGAAGGAGCTCTGGCCTCTCAGACGATACATGCTCAGGAACTTCCTCTGCACACTCCTCATGTTTAATATCTGTGGTTTCTGCTTTTAAACGTTTCTTATCCTCAACGTTGATATTTGAAAATTTGGAGTCTGTCTCTACCTGTCTTCCAACTGTTTTCTCCTCAAGTCCTGGATTTTCTTTCAATAGTTCTTCTGGTTCTTGAGCAAGGTCACTCTTTTCCCCCAGTGAGGTGATCTTGACCTTTAATTCATCTTGTAATCCAGTCTCCGCCTCGACAGGTTCTCCAGAGTCTTTCTGCAAATGCCTCTGTATCAATTCAGAGTCGCTCTCTAGCAAGTCAGAAGATCCTGGGCGTCCAGTCTGCAGTTGATGCGATTCAGTTTCAGCGGATGATCCCTCCACTGTACTTTCACCATCATCTTCTAATCGGCTCTGAGACACGTCACTGAGAGAAGCGTTCACCTCAATTGACTTCCGGTGCACTTCTGAGGTCGCTAGAGATGATTCATGCTCCGTTTTTGAAGTGGTGGTCACAGGTTCGGCTGGGTCATGCTTTTCGGTTCTGTGATGTTTACTCACGACTGGCAATTCAGTTTCAAACGCTTCCAGTTCCTGTTCTGGAGAATTACTCTTCGTTTCCTCAACCAACCCAATACTTGTTTCAATGGACTTGTCCTGAAACGAAGGCCTTGGAACCTCATCGAAAGGTTCAACTGAACCTTCATGTACTTGCTCTGCAGAATTAGACTCCTTTGCTTCCAGCAACTCAGACTTTTCTTGCCAAAATCTTTGTTCTAGAGAAGTTTGTCCCATAGATTCCTGCAGAGGCAGTTCATCTCTATCTACATCAACTTCGTGCAAACTTCCTTCTATCTCGGCTGATTTCTTCACTTCAGCGGATACAACTTCTGCTCTGTGCCCCTGTCGAAATGTTGTTGTGGTCTCTAAAGTTTCCTTTTGGTCAGTAGCCTCCACATCTACTGGACCACTGACTGACTCATCGTCATGCTCAATCACCACCTCTGTCATTTCTGATTCAGTGAGATCATCTAATCTCTTCTCCATTTTTAGGATGTTCGGAGATTCTACATCATCGTTAACTGGTTCTACGTGATCATCTTCCGGCACATTCATTAGGCCTTTTAGGCTAGTGGGGTCTATTTCTCTATTTTCCATCTGTCTGGCCTCCAGTAATTCACATACAGACTCGATTCCCTCAGTTTCATTGAGATTTGACTCAAGAGCATCATGTATTTCCTCAGTGATGACACTGATCAGTTCTGGTGCCGACTCGCTTTCAGTACTTTTGCAAATAGATTCTGTTTCTATTTGATATATTTCATCATTGTCAATCTGAGAGCTCACAGGTTCTTCATATTCAGCCTCCACAAGTTCTACTGTCAATTCAGTACAGCCGTCATCCAGCTGGTCAACATTTTCAGAACCTACAAATACACTTAAAAGCTCATCTTTGTGTGGACTAGACTCTACTGTTCCCACAGAGTCTTTCTCCGTTTCTTCAGTGAAGGTATGGGTCACTTCTCTTTCTGGCATCAATACGGCCTTGTTTTCTACTGTTGTACCAATGGGTTCTAGCGGTTTTTCACATATCTCTGCATTTTCTATCACAGGTTCCTCCAAATGTTGACATCCTGTCTCAACTTTTGCTTCTACAAGTTCTAATTGTGTTCTGTCCAGCTTTGATTCAAAGACGCCAACAATTTCAGAACCTACAAACTCACTTAATTGCTTCGGTTCTTCCTGTGTACTAGATTCTACTGTTCCCACTGTCTCTTGCTTTGTTACTTCATTGTTGACATTAATCTCTTCTGTTTCTAGTGTCAGTATGTCCTTGTTTTCAGTTGTTTTGCCAATGGGTTCTAGGTCTTCTTCACATATCTCTGCATTGTCCATCACAGGTTCCTCCAAACGGTGACATTCTGCTTCCACTGTTGTTTCTGCAAGTTCTAATTGGGTTTCATACAGCTTTGATTCAGAAACACCAACATTTCCCACAATGTTTAGTTCAGTTAATTGCTGACTTGCTTCATGTATGACATTCTTTACTGTTCCCACAGTCTCTTGTTTTGTTTCTTCATTACAGACATCGATCACTTCTCTTTCTGGTGTCAGTACAGCCTTGTTTTCTACTGTTGTACCAATGGGTTCTATGTCTTTTTCACGTGTCTCTGCATTTTCCATCACAGATTCCACCAAAAGTTGACATCCTGTCTCCACTGCTGCTTCTGCAAGTTGCGTTTTGTCCAGTTTTGATTCAGAGACACCAACAATTTCAGAACCTACAAACTCACTTAATAGCTCATCTTTGTGTGGACTAAACTCTACTGTTCCCACAGCATCTTTCTCCGTTTCTTCAGTGAAGATGTTGGTCACTTCTCTTTCTGGCATCAATATGGCCTTGTTTTCCATTGTTTTTCTAATGGGTTCTAGGTTTTTTTCACATATCTCTGCATTTTCTATCACAAGTTCCTCCAAATGTTGACATCCTGTCTCGACTGTTATTTCTACTTGTGTTCTATTCAGCTTTGATTCAGAGACACCAACAATTTCAGAACCTACAAACTCACTTAACTGCTTGTGTTCTTCCTGTGGACTAGACTCTACTGTTACTTCATTGCTGACATCAAACTCCTCTATTTCTGGAATGAGTACGGATTTGTTTTCAATAGTTTTGCCAATGGGTTCTACGTCTTTTTCATATGTCTCTGCATTTTCATTCACAGGTTCCTCCACAAGTTCACATTCTGTCTCCACTGTTGCTTCTGCAAGTTGGGATTCATCCAGCTTTGATTCAGAGACACCAAAAATTTCTGCAGCTTTGACTTCCGTTAATTGCTGACTTGCTTCCTGTTGGACATCCTTTACTGTTCCCACAGTCTCTTGCTTTGTTTCGTCACTGCGGACATCGATCTCGCTCCATTCTGGTGTCAATACTGCCTTGTTTTCTATTATTTTGCAAATGGGTTCTTTTTCTAATGTTTCTGTTTCCTCCAAATGTTGACATTCTGTCTCCACTGTTGCTTGTGCAAGTTCTACTTGGCTGTCATCCAGCTTTGATTCAGAGACACCAGCATTTTCAGAACCTACAAACTCACTTAATAGCTCATCTTCTTCCAGTGGACTAGACTCTACTGTTCCCACAGTCTCTTGATTTGTTTCTTCACTAAAGATGCTGGTCATTTCTCTTTCTGGCGTCAGTACGGCCTTGTTTTCAGTTGTTTTGCCAATGGGTTCTAGGTCTTTATCACATACACTTGCATGTTCCATCACAGGTTCCTCCAAATGTTGACATTCTGTCTCCACTGCTGCTTCTGATTGTGTTTCGTCCAGATTCAAGCCAGAGACACGGACACTGCCTGCAGCTTTGACTTCAGCTAACTGCTGACTTGGTTCAGGTTGGACATCCTTTAGTGTTCCCACAGTCTCTTCCTTTGTTTCTTCATTGCTGACATCAGGTGCTTCCCGTTGTGGTGTCAGTATGGTCGTTTCTTCCACTTGGAGGTCTGTGTGTAAAGGAGCCTTTAAAAGGTCTCCACTTTCCTTTACGGAGTCGACTGACTGGGATAACAGATCTTGTCCATCTCGATCCTCAGCCATTCCCTGACTTCTTGGGTCATCTTGAATCTCTTCTTCATCTTCAACTCCACACTCGGCTGCCTGATCTCCAACTTTGCTATGCACTGTTTCTCCAACATGTGTTCTCTTTTTCAAGTCATCCTCAATGTTCTCACTGGTTCTAGCTTCCAAACGTGCTTCAACACTTCTGGAAACATCAAAGTCTTGGCTGACTATGACTGTGTCGGTGGAAGAAGCTGGGCTAACCTGGTCACCTTCAACAGAGTTATGACTTTTTGTTCTCAATGCCTCATCGTTAATATCCAAATTATTCTCATTACCCCTCTGCTCAACCTCTTTCTCATCACCATCCTCTAAACGTTCCTCCTGAACGTTCCTTCCAACAGCAGGATGAGTGCGTTTCCTTGTGGCATCTCTGCGTACGTGACTCTTTTCCCACTGAACAGCCGCAGTCCGCACATTCACTCCACTTTGGACCCTCTCGCTCTGGGTCCCCGGCTTTGTCTCGGTTCTCTCTTCATCAGTCTCTTTTGGGTCTTTAACGCTCTTGCTGGTTGTCACTGTCGCTGCTGTTTCTTCCTGTTTAAAAGTCTCACTTTCATTCGCTTCATCCGTGACTTCTGGTTGGAGATATCTTGCCACAGCCCCTGAGAGATAACCCTGAGCAGAAACAAAAGCAACACGGTCAGCTGTAGTGTGAAGAAACAGTGTGGTTGTATTTACGTGACTAATTAAAGAGCATGTACCAGAATGGAAGCAAGAGAAACACTATGAGTCAGAGACAGAGAGAGAGACAGAGAGAGAGAGAGAGAGAGAGAGAGAGAGAGAGAGAGAGAGAGAGAGAGAGAGAGAGAGAGAGAGAGAAAAGATATAATACAGTGCGAACCGTTTCAGATAAATAGAAACTACAGTATGAAGATATTCAGGATGGAGTGTAAACGCACTGAAGTGAATGTAAAGCTTCTTTAATGTGAAGTGGTAAAGCTCTTATTCTTACTGGAGCTCAGTTTCACCTCTTCAACCTCAATAATCCAACACGGAACAATTAGCTGTTATATCATGTTATACTATGTCGTCACATTTTGAGACATGAATCAAGTCATTTTCTGAATAATTAACTCATTAGTGAGATAGTAAGTCATTATTCTGAGACATGAATCAGCATTTTGAGATACTAAGTTGCCAGTTTGATGCGTTTGAGGTAGTAGAGCATTAAACTAAGACATTAAGTCAGTATGTTAACACATTAATATACCAAAATAGACAGAGTATGTCACTCAACAACAACAATAACAATAATAATAACAATAATAACAATAACAATAATAATAATAATAATAATAATGTGATATTTATTGTTCAGTGTCTGAAATGGGTTGACAGTGTTGTGCTGAATGTATATCTGTAGGTTGGTCAGGTTAATTCTCCTGAGGTCAGTATCTGTTCAGATGCTCCACACACATATACACCAGAATCCACATGTTTATACAGAAGTGGACACTCACTCACCCACACCGTCCACATAGTTCGTCCAAACCGGTTTATTGAGCTTTCAGACTGTTCCATCACTGAGAACCTGCAGTTCTGATGAACACTCAGATTAAAGTAGACTTCAGTGACACTTACACAACTCACACATGTAAGACCTCTGAAGTTAACTGAGGGCGTTTATGACTAAGTCTCTGAGCTGCAGGGTTGCCAGGTCCGTACAAAATCCACAGTCTCAGGTCAGCCTAACCCCAACTAACCCCAAATCTAGAGTTTGTAATCACAAATATTTTAGACTTTTTAAAAACTTTCTATGCTATTATTATTATTATTATTATTAAAAATAATGACAATATTACAACATTGTAAGCTACATTTGTGTTTATCAGGGAGTCTATATCCAATCAATCATCAATGACGTCATCACCAAGCCTGGCCCCGCCCACACTATTTCACCATAATTCACATTTTACGTGCACAGTTTACCTGCTTAGGTATGTTTATCTACTTCACCACTGTTCTTTAAATCAAATGTGTTTAATAACAAAGTGAACTGAATACAAGTAGGGAAAATGAACTCATATGGACAAATAATTAAAGCAGTCTAAAATAGAACAATAAACATGGAATGAATAAGAGCAATACATTAAAACAATGTATAAATGTGATAAAAGAAGTGATCACCTAGCAACACCCTAACAACCATCTGGGAGACCATAGCAATACATTGACAACCACTTCAGACAGCTTATCAACCACCTAGTTAAGGTGAAAAACATGAATAACAACTTAATTAATGAATGTCAGTTCAATCAGAGTACATAGAGAGAGAAATCATGTGAATTTTCCATTTAACAGCCAAATTATACATTCAAAGAATTCATTTTCTACTGAATCACAGTAAATACTTTTGCAGCAGTATATGAGAAAGTTTATGACTTCTATGTATTTTCATTATAGCCCAGTTTATTGTTAAAATGAACCTGGCAACCCAGTGCTGAGCCTATATATCTTTAGTTGCTGAGAGAGGTTGAGCTTTTGTTCTGAAGGAGGAAGAAGGGCGGTCAGGTTTGGTCAAAGAGAGACTCGTTTCAGTATCACGGCCAATAGTGACAGCAGAGGACGGAAGAAGTGTGTCAGACCTGCTCAATAAACACCATCAGCTACATCCGACCACATCTCAGCAACTTCTCTAAACACAGCTAGTCCACTTCCTCTGACTTTAATGTGCTCAGTGTTTAACGCCTCAGAAGCTTCTCCAGACAGAGATCAGAAGCGCTTTCCTTAAGTCTCATCTGCTGCTCAGATCATCTCACATCTCCAGTCTCCTCGTCTCAACATGAGCTCAACTACTTCTCATTCAAGAGTTTTCTCAGTTCTGATGCTGTGAATGATCACTGCATGGACCAGATACCCCATGTCTCCCTTTTGTCTCGTTATTGCTCCAAAGGAGTTTTAGTAGAATCTCCATGAGCAACATTTGAGCAGTAAAGACTACCTGGGTCTGTTCACAATGTCAAACAACACTGAGGATGAGGTGATGCTAAAATATTAATATTATTATTGAAATGCCTTCCATTCAGAGCTTTCCTCTTCTCTAAGCTCCACCCAAAAGGGGAGGGGTCGTATGAAAACTAAAACCCTCTGATTCTGCTTCTAATAAACCTAAGGGGGGGGGGGGTGTTTCCACAAAGCAGGATTTCCAAGTTAGCCAGATAGTTTAAGCCGTACTTTGAGGACTGACCAATAGGGACGTCCTGCTGCTCTTTTCTCATTGGACAGGTGCGACTTTGGGCTTGAGTTACCTGGCTAAACTGCTTTGTGGAATACCCCCCAGGTGTCATATCTTCTGTGTTGATGTTTATGGATGTTTGAGTCCCACTCAAACAGAACCGGAGACTCAGTGTCTGTCCTACTGAAGGCGCCCTGTTGTGGTATCTACATCATGTCCCTTTAGTGCTGCGCAGCCTGAAATAAATGAATTCTGGGATTAAAAATCTAAAAGCTACATTTTAGTGTTCAGCGTGTATTTTGACTGACAGCAGCCATACATCATTAGCCTGTCATCTGAATGACCACACCCACTTTTAGGCATAAAACAAAAGCTGTAAAAGAACCAGTGACCCAGTTTGTTTTTCTTTACTTCCCTAAAGGGTAGAGGATGGTTAGAGTGCAGGTTCTGCAGTCTGTGATGGTTTGAGCTGCTGCTGTTGGTCCAAAGTCAACACCTACCAGCAGATTTTACAGCACTTCATGCTTCCATCTACTCACAAGCTTTATGGAGGTGCCCAGCAGTGCCCACAGTGCCAACACTACTGCTGCCCATCATATGACTGACTGAGCTGTAAGTCATCAACATTAAAAGAAGAAAAGGCTGAAATGTTACTTTTTCATTATATTCTAATTTTAATGTACACATGACTATAGAATAGTGACCCATAATAATGTAAAAAACACAAATAACCCACAAATGTACATGTTTGTACAGTTTATTCTCACACAAGTTCAGTGAAGCAGCAAACTTCTGGCAGTAGTGAGATACAGAATGTGTGCATATATATCAGTCATGTTAAATCAGCAAACATACCACACACGCCATAAGTACACAAACAGTCAGACAACAGTGTTTATCAGATTAGAAATAAAACAATGTACTGAACATAACAGCTTCAGAGTAGAGATGCACACATATATACTGCTCTCATACACTCATAATTTAAAGTCTTTTACTGTAAATAACGTAAAGTAAAAGTCACGCTACATTACAGACATTAGTCACCATTACAGGGAGTCTCAGCGTCCAGTATAGGGCGCTGTGGTGTCTACAAAAAGTATAATTCCCACTGTACAAGCTACAAATAGGACACAAATGATCTGATATGGTTGGAATTATCAGCTATAATTTCAATACTGGGCTGATAATAATAATAATAATAATAATAATAATAATAATTCAGTTCTTTTCATTTATATCAAATGATGTATCGGCCACTGATATATCGTGCATCCCTATTCAGAAGTGCCCTTCATTACAGTGTGTACAAATATACTTCAGTGTATGGGCTACAGATACTATGCAGGTTCTTTTGTAACAGGAACGATATTAGTAGTAAATTTACAGCTACGTTATACTTATAGACCAAGAAACTAAAATGATAAAGTAAGTACTGAAATTTGTGATGTTCAGAGTTAAAAACATATAAGACTTTATCTTGTTTATAAATAAAAAGATGGAATAAATGTACGTTAGTGTGTCAGGATGATGCTTCCTCTTCAGTCTCTGTAAAAATAAAAAAGGGTGAATTACAAAAAGAAGTTCTGGACAGCAGGAAACATTAACTCTGTTCTTCTATGTTCTTTCATAGAACCAGTGCTTAGGGTCATTGTCTTGCTGCCTGAGCCACATTCTGCTTCGATTCATGGACAGATGTTATGAACAATGAATTTAGAATTTGATGCTCCATTAAAGTCCTTACATTATAGCTCTCACACAGCAAAGCAGGCCTAAACCGCCTAGACAGGCCTAAACCGCCTAGACAGGCCTAAACCGCCTAGACAGGCCTAAACCGTGACACTACCACCACCACCAGGGGCTAAAGTTCTTATTTTGGAATGCAGTGGTTTTCTTTCTCGTACAACACGTCTCATTTAAACCAAAACATTTTATTCTGGTCTCATCCATCCACATAAGATATACATATGTCATTTTTGAGCATTTTCCTCAATAAATAAATGACCAAGTCTAATATTTTGGGGAACTAGAGCTGGGCTTGGCTTCCACTTGTGAGATTCACCATCATTTGGACTTGGAAGTGAATTAAAACATTAAAAAGCCTTTTCCATCATGTGGGTCTCTTAAAATCCAAAAATGTGAATTTTTAAAAAAGTTCACGTTAGCATTATGCTAGTTACCTGTCCAGGTGCGGTAGACAGACAGGCTCAGTGCAGGATGGCTGATCTCCACAGCGACCCTCAGATGCTCTCTCTCTCCTCGTCTTCCTTCTTTCCTCAGGTTCACCGTGTTTACATAAGAGGACTCGAGGTCTGTCTCTACGGCTTCAGCTCTGGCCTCCTGACCACAGTCGGACGACTGAGAACATTTATCTTCTGCCGTTTCCTTCAGATTCTCCTGTTCTGGTTCACTCACATCCACCACATTCTCTGCTTCACTGTGCAAAGCAGGAGCCTGAGAGCCTGTAAAGCACATCAACATTTTAAACTGGACATCACATGATGCATCAGACATCTGTCAAAATGGCCAAATGTTTGTGGACACCCCTTCTAATTAAGTTCACCCATTACTGATACAGATGTGCAAATGCACCCACATCCTGAAGACCCCCAAAACCCTCCAATGCTACAGGGCCTTTCCATTTTGTGTACTTTCCATCCATCCATCCATTATTTTCTGCATAATCCTGAACAGGGTTGCGGTGAGTCCCCTACTGCTTCACCGGGCACAGGGCAGGGCATTACACTATCCCAGGGCCGGGTGCCAATCCATCACTTTGCACACACCAGGACAATTTAAAATACCCAATTCCCATGGTTTTTGGACTGTGGGTGGAAACTGGAGACCCCAGAGGAAACACACACACACACACACACACACAGATAGAACATTGAAGCTTCACCTAGATATGGACATGAACCCAAGACCTCAGTGCAAGAGCGCCCTCTTGATCTGTCCCCTTTTAAAAAAGATTTATACCAGGAATACCAAAACCTGATGCATCAGCTAACAGACACCTGAGCCAGTCAGTGTCACAGTGGGAGTGATGGGGAGAGAGCACCATCAACAAGGCTGGCAAGGCAGGCATAGCTCCTCTTAGGATTCAAAGCCAGGATTCAATCCAGCGATTTTCAGGCCACAGCATCAGCACCTTAGTCCAACTTTTCCTTTAGGTGGGTTCTGTCACATTCTCCACTCCTCAGCCTGCGTCTCTCTCTCTCTCTCCTTTCTGCTTCTCTCTTTATCTGCCTGTATCTGCCACCTCTCAGTTTGTGCTCAAGCCTGGCAGGTTCTTTCTCTCCTGGCATCTGAGGAATTTTATAAACGTGCGCCGATTTTTACTTTGTTTACAGTCTTTTTATGTCCACACTGTTGATTTTGGTTATGTGTGTACCTGGCACTCTTTAGCTTTGCCTCATACTCACTGTGCAGATGCCCATTCCTCCGACTCTGTCTGTGGGGCTGGTTTCCCTGAGGTCCTGTAGACGTCACCACAGCGCAGACGCTCAGCAGCTCTCTTTCTCCGCTCTCGGCGACTTGCTCTCTCTCTCTGGAGATCAGCTGAGACAGAGTGGAGCCTCCAGCGGCCCAAACCAACTTAGGGCGCGGGACCCCACCAGACAGACATAAGGAGAACATCCCCACCCCGTCGTTCCTCCACGTCACAGACAAGGAGGACGGGATGGAGGGAGCCACTGACCAAAAAGAGAGACACAGAACAATTGAACATTTATGATGATGGAGCTTCTTCATATCAAGACACTCAATGGCCACTTTATTAGGTTATTATGACTGAACACATGCACTACGTGCTGACAGTAGTACATCTGCTACTTTCTTCACGCTGCTCTTTAATGTCACATATTTGACTGTATGAGGGTGTGAGTTACCAAAGCGAGAGCTCCTCCAGACTCTCTCAATGGGCTCCTGGAGGGAGCAGTGCTCCAACCTGCAGACAATCTCTCCAGCCTCCTCCACCTCTTTCAGCCCGTTCTCCACCTCCTTCAGGACAGCAGTGGCCCGGAACATCCTCGGCTGGGTCTGGATCGGCCCCCAAACCTCTGACACCCCCTCGAGCCTTTCCTCTTTCTTAGCTGCCTCCTCGATGTCCTCCTCTCCGCTCTGACTCTGACTCTTGTCTCGCTTCAGCCATTTGACAGAGATGTCAGGAGGGTAGAAGCCAGTGATGTCACAGGTGAGGGTTAGGGGTCCCTGCTGAGGGGACGTGCAGGTGATTTCGGACACGTTGGGCTTCTTTATGAACCCTGAGGAGGAGTAAAGGTTGCTGTATTAGTCACACTCATTCATTCTCTTTCAAACGGACAGGACCTGTGTCCTTTCTCACCTTTTGTCTTTCGTGTGACCGGTTGTTTGAGTGATATGTGGTGGACGGTGACCCAGACGGTGGTTTCTCCTCTGTCCAGCTCAGCTTTGGGCAGTCTGCACTGGCTCATGGCTGAGAAGAAACCCTGGGCATCGGGCCGAGGGGCAGCCAGGGCTGGTGGGGCAGCAACAGGGCACAGCTCTCCCCCCTCGCAGAACCAGCGGAACGTGATGATGTCCGGGTGGAAGTGGGAGGCCTTCACAGTCAGCGTGACAATACCTGAGGAAGGAGTACCTGTTACTATATTGTCTCAGTGGTACTAAGCAT
This sequence comes from Crenuchus spilurus, assembly GCA_036984385.1. Taxonomy (NCBI): domain Eukaryota; kingdom Metazoa; phylum Chordata; class Actinopteri; order Characiformes; family Crenuchidae; genus Crenuchus; species Crenuchus spilurus. The sequence continues at coordinate 47,920 of BRDA01001701.1, forward strand.
GCATTAACAGTGCCAGTGGGGCTGGAATGGCCTTCACTGGGGCACAGTCACAGAGCTGTTATTATTTGGGTGATGGATCATGCTCAGTGACACTGATGTGTACATCTAGAAGATTGTCCAACAAGGTAGGTGTGGACAGTGAGTGGACACACTAACACACCACCACCACGTCAGTGTCACTGAGAAAGATCCACCTGCTCTGTGCTGCTCCTGATCATTGAAGAACAGGACAAAGTATACAGAGGAAAGATGGACTACAGTGATTGTGTAAGTGGGATTGGTACCGGTCTCTTCGTTAGGTTCTGAAAGTTGGATCTCTGAGACTTCAGGCGGCGCTAAACACAAAGAGACAAATAAAGGAGTTCACTAAAGTTCTAAGCACACCAGCCCATCTCAGACATTTAAATCTGCACCCTTCAAAAAAAGTTATAATGGGAAAACTCAGAGGTGTCCAAACTTTTGGTGGACTGATGGGTGCCTTACCCAGTACAGTGAACTTGTCCGACACTTTCTCCATCACTATCTTGTCTTTGCCTTTGTAGGATATCTGGCATTTGAACACCGCCCCCTTGTGGACGGACAGGTTTGGAATAAAGGTGAAGGAGGCCAGGAGCTGTTTGACGGGTCCAGAAGAGTAGAGGGGCTGCCGGGTGTGCAGTTTGTAGTAGCCGGGGGCGGTGACTGACAGCAGAGGGCCTTTTTCAGAGGCTAAAGAGACTCGGGAGATCCTCGGAGTGTGACTGCTGGAGTAAATAGAGCCAAAGCTTTTTTCTCCTAAGAAAGAGAAACCAGATCTGATAGTCAGGGACATTTATGTGTTTTTATTTAACTCCTATACTTTCATTCCAGAGTCAATCAGACATTAAACACAATCATTTGCATTAAGAAAATGCAATAAAGTACCTGGAAAAATAAAAAAGATTTGGAAATTCTTTGCCGCTTTGGAAATGTAAAAAAAATGACCATTCAGTAATTTACTGCTTACAGAAAACTGATGTAACAGCCAAGCAGTTATTTTCATCCTTACATGTTCCTTTATTGTTCAAGTACAGTATAATTAACCTGCACTGATGCTTGTTGATGCTTGCCATTTTTGCTTACCATGTGTTTTGTTGCACTTGCAATTACTGGCCACCAGGTGGTGATACAGTTGTTTTACTAATAAGTCAAAGTCAAAGTCAGCTTTATTGTCAATTCTTCACATGTACCAGACATACAAAGGAATCGAAAATATGTTTCTCACTATCCCTCAGTGTTGACAAAACATTCCTAAATCTAAAGCAACAAATAAGACAGGAGTATTCTAACGCTAAACACAATATAAAATAAGTGACACTAAATAACTAAGGTAACAGTAAAGTCAAAAAGTAAAGTAAAAAATAAAGTAAAAAAAAATCACCAAATATAACTATAGCATTAAAATCAATGCAGTCAGAAGATAATGGTTTATAAATAATGGTCCAAAGGGCTTAATTAGCAGTATAAACATGAAAATTCAATATTGGTGTATACATCAGATTTATTCAAACCATTGCGTCTGATGCTTGGTTTCTTTAGTTTAGAAGCTATGTTGAGAGTGTAACTATCAAGTAATGGACAAACATGACCACCAATTAGCAATTATTATACAAATAGTTCTGCAACACTATAATGTTATGTAGAGTAAATGTTAGCAGTGCTGCTGGGCATGCATTAACAGTGCCAGTGGGGCTGTTATGTGCTGGGGAGACCAGAAAGAATCTACTGACTAAGCTGTTGATAAATCTGAAGGCTACTACTGTTTTTAGTGATGCAACTTACTTTTGTTCCTTTTTATTAATAACAGTACATCATATACACCAATCAGCCATAACATTAACATACAACCTCCTTGTATCTGCACTCATTTTAGCTTGACTGAACATATTTGTGGACTATGTACTGATAGTAGTACATCTGTTTATGTATACTTTGTCATTTTTCAATGGTCACACCACCACCACGTCAGTGTCACTGAGAATGATCCACCCTAACCATTGAAGAACAGGAGCAGTATTCAGAAAAACAGAAGTACTACTGTCAGTACATAGTGCTGACATGTTCAGTGATACACTGAGGTTAGGGTTAATGTTATGGCTGATCAGCAGGTGTGTTTGAGATTATGCTGGAGCTGTATTTACACACAAACATTAGATCATAGGTTTGAGTTCAGACTGAGCCAGACTGTTAATACCTGTTGAACAGCATCATTACCAGTATATGATGTGTCCACTATGGGGACATCGTTGAGGAACCAGGCAGTCTGGACGTGGTCTGCTCTTCTGCCCTCGATGCTGATGGTGACCCGGCCTTTCCGACCCACCACCAAGCGTGGCGGCAGGATAACAGCAGAAACGTTTAGGCTTTTCTGTTTCTCTGCAGGGATGGAGAGAGACAGAGAGGTGAAGATGGTTCACAGAGACAGATTAGCTGCTCTGCACATTAACCCTCTATGAAATGATCAAATAACTGATTTCAAATAGTGTTACTTTTCTGATGTTTTACAGTCTAATTTAACCTATCAAACTTATTTGGGGGAAGTTTGAGGTACATGCTGTTTAGTGCTGTTTCTCACCGTCCCTCCTCTTCCAGGAGAAGCCGAAGCACAGCAGGAGGACGAGGATCAGTGAGATGATCATCATGGCCACCGAGGCTTTCGCCGATTTAGTCAGAACCAGCTCGCGCACTGAGAGAGATAACATTAAACATGCACTTAGCCCTTTGTACTCTTCTTATTAAATATTACAAAAGGCAGAAATGCAGAGTTTATGAGTAAAACCTCTACATAAGCTCACTCTTAAAACTCAGTCCAGAGTCATAAAGCAACAGCAGACAAAAGGTTTTTACAGAGCTCACTCTATCCACCATAGAGTGGTAGATTCTTCTGAAAGCTATATAACCTCCATCAACTAGCAACACTCTAGCAACCAATGTCAAAGCCATAGCAACCACCTCACAACGAGTTAGCATTTGAAGAAACTTAACAACTTAGTGATATAGTATCTTCCTAAAACCTCACAGCAACCAGCATAGATACCATAGCTCTACTAACTGCCAACTACCTGGGAGAACATAATAACTGATTAGCAGCACCATAACAATGGACTAGCAACACCATAGCAACTGCCTGTGAGACCATAGCCACAGACTAGTAACACCATAGCAACTGCCTGTGAGACCATAGCTATAGACTAGTAACACCATAGCGACTGCCTGTGAGACCATAGCCAAAGACTAGCAACACCATAGCGACTGCCTGTGAGACCATAGCTATAGACTAGCAACACCATAGCAACTGCCTGTGAGACCATAGCCACAGACTAGTAACACCATAGCAACTGCCTGTGAGACCTTAGCCACAGACTAGTAACACCATAGCAACTGCCTGTGAGACCATAGCCACAGACTAGTAACACCATAGCAACTGCCTGTGAGACCATAGCCA
>BRDA01001702.1:1709-32078 GCA_036984385.1 Crenuchus spilurus
ATATATATATATATATATATATAAAATGCTTTAAAAGTAGAAAATAGCCAAATAAAATGAACGACAAAGTAAGAAGAAAAGTAAAAAATAGTTTGTTAAAGTTTCTTCAAACGTCTTTGACTAGACACTTTAAATTTTGGGCTAGTTTCATCTTTCGGTCAGACACTAGGTTGGTGAATTTTTGGGGACCTGGCAACCCTCCAGTGGTTCGGCAGTTTGTTGAATGAGTCCGGAATCCACAGAACTTATTTTTCAGCTTTACTACTATTATACTGTCATTACTCACTGAAACTCAGAAAACACGGGTTCACTGGTCATTTTGGACAACACTGGCTCTATTTGTGATAGCTAGCACTGTAAAGAAATCTCAGTTAAGTTTCTATATACAATTTTATATCGCACTACTCTGAAGCAAGAGTGGGGAAGTCAGGGGACAAGGATTTATTACAGTTTGCTGATTTTTCTGCTCTGACAAAAAATACCTGATAATTAACTGCTGAATTGAATCTGTTCTGCCTGAGCCTGAAAGTCACCAAACTGTAGAGGAACCCAACCCCCCAGCACAGGTGTTTTGTTAGTTTGCCCAACTTTGTTGAAATGTCCTAAAATTGCCAGCAGCCATAACATCTTCACAACATATTAACATGTACACCCTCTGAAGCTAAGCCGGTCTGGCTGTGATTATGACTTGAAAGGATCACTTGAGTGTCTGCTGAAAGTGGTGTTAGTGGGACAGCAGGATGTGCTATTCCCATCTCCTGTGTGGTTCCCACTTCAATATGGGGATACAGGACTGTATCAGAGATAGCGCCACTGGAGACATGAAATTGAGGTCAGAAAATAATTTCCAGCTAGGGGACTTATGCCAGTGTCTTGACTAAATCTCACAAAATAGTGAGATAACATAAACATTTGTTAGAGAAAACCAACCATGAATGCTATACAGATGCATTCACAAGCATAACATAATGCAGTTTAAACAAATAAAGTAAAAGTAAAGGAATGAAAAAAGTCATTTATTGAAATGTACCATCATTTTAACTAGACAATTAAGTGTCTAGGTAGCTAATGCTAATATTAGGCTGTATATTTACAGTAGAGTTGCAATAAGAATTGGAAGTGTCAAAATGTTTTAATACTTAAATTTGGCAACTAATAATGACTTTCTAATACAAATAAATGGCATGAAATTGAACAGCAACTGAAGAGTTCTGTATGAATTACAAAGATTACATTAAAAAAGATATGCTAGGATATATGTAAACATTTGGAAACATGTCTGTTTTATTAAATAAACATTTGACACAAAAGAAAATGGAGAATGTTCTTAATTTATAGCCAGAAGATTGGTTTGGTATCAAGTATTGTGATACTACACTTGGAATTGGTACCGAAGTCAAAATTCTGATATCCTGACAGCCCTAATATACAGTGTTATACAGTGGTGCTTGAAAGTTTGTGAATCCTTTAAAATTTTCTATATTTTTGCATAAATGTGACCTAAAACATCATCAGATTTTCACACAAGTCCTAAACGTAGATAAAGAGAACCCAGCTAAACAAGTGAGACAAAATATTAAACTTGGTCATTTATTTATTGAGGAAAATGGTCCAATATGACATATTTGTGAGAGGCAAAAGTATGTGAATTAGCTACAATGTACAGTTAGAAAGGTGTTAATGGTTTTAGTGGTTGTACGCTGAGAGTCAAACACTTGATCCCAATTATTTACATGACAAATATTCAGCAACAAAAAGTCATGATTGTGACAGAAATGGTTGCTTTTATAGATTTAGAACTGTACACTCTGTCTTTTGAATGTCTTAATTTAAATAAATACACATTTGTCCTTTATATCACTAGTGCAGTTGTCTTTGGTTACAGCAGACACAAAATGAAACAGGCCTGTGTTAGTGGATAATGCTTTTATTGAAATAATGAATTTAATGAGATCATTAGCAGGCAGTCAGTGTTTGAAGGACATTCTCCCGGACCTGATCTTTTCCACAGAAAGTGAACCTGCAGTAGAGAGAGGGATGGGACAGGGAAACATCAAAGGAAAGCAGCTATATTAGAGAAATCTAGCTCTTCTATATATTTTAACTATAAACAAAGTACACTGAGGTATTGTGAATGGTTTAGTGCTCATGTCCAAGCATTTGCTACATGTCAAGTGAGGGTAAAGTGCTCTGCCCACTAGTGCCTAGCCAGAGATAGTAACTCACACACTCCTGTCCCTTCCTCTCTGCACTTTGATCTCAGTGGCACCAAAGGTTGGCAGCAGAGGGTTGATTATATTGTTGTTCCACACAAACTTCACATAACTCAGATCACCCACATCCTTTTCAACGTCGATGAACAGCTCGTAGGTCTTACCAGGAGTCAGTGTTCCACTGAAATGAGTCACAAATGCATTTGATTATGTATACTCTCACGATGCTATAAAGATGTTATTATTCCTATGGTAATAACTTTTATTTACATATACACAATCATATCAATATATTATGACCACCCCTTGTTTTGGAACTCAGCCATTCCAAACCAGAAGTGGTCTTAAAATTCTGAAATGACTGTGTACATTTGAATTTCCACAGATACATTAACAATATAGAAAATGAATGCACCCCATAAAACATTTTACTTATGGACAGTTGGTTGCACACCTGTGAATCTCATACTGACGAGTATTTTCAGAAGCACTGTACAGTGCTACTTTGAAGTATCCTACATTGCTTCGAGAGCCATCAATAGTGACCGTCACATGGTAACGATAACCTTAGGGGGGGAAACAGGATGTTAAGTTCTTTGTGAGTTTCAGCCATTGCTCATAAAATTCAAGAACTAATAATTTACAGATCACATAAAATCCATTACAGAATATCATCTTGGATAAGGTGAACCTGGGTTAGCAAGGCTCCAGTTAAAATTGACATCAAGAAGGTGCTACATTCTACAATCTGTGTAAGTATACTTGGAGCATGTTTTAAATGTAAATGTTACACTTACGCGCGAATGGTCGAGAATCAGCCGTGTTTAGATAGAACTTCATGTTTTTCACTCCGCTGGGAACACTGAACGTGTCAGCATAATGACCCATGATAGCACAAGCACCATTAGCACATGGGAAGCATGCTCCCTATAGGACAACAAAGACCTGTTATGTATGAAAATGAGTATTTTTCATTTTTTGTTGGGCCTCATTCACCAATATCATTTGGCATTTTTCTTATTCTTAAATTAGTATATAAGTATTATAGCAATTTAAATTAAAATAAATGACCTACAAACAAATCCTGAATACAAAAAACAGTGGTGAGTGTTCATGAAAATGGTGTAAATGGGTTTAAAGAAAAAAACTTCTTAAGGTTGGTTGGTGAAAAAGAACTCTGTCGTGAGTGACACAGTAGGGGAAGGGTTTCTCTGACTCAGCTGCGGAATCAATATCAAGAGATTTCAGATGCATAATTTTTATAAACCGGTGCTGCTAATGATCATGAGTTTGATCCCCAGGCAGGTCATGACTGAAGTGCACTTGAGCAAGACACCTAACCCCCAACTGCTCCCGGTCACCGAGCACATGTTCTCACAGCCTAGTGTGTTCACAGGTCAAATTCCATTATGTGCTATCACACTGGCAAAAGTTGAATCAAATATAATCGAATGAATGAGGCCCAATTATAACTAGAAATGCACTAATCATGGATTTTCTTGGTTAATTATTGCACATAAATATCTTCAGCTTATTACTACTAATTACATTTCTTAAATTTCTCTCCTACTCTTTGAAAATGATTACATTTCATTATAACTGTTGTCATCCTCATTCTCATAGTCAGTGCGTATAGTTCTCATGGCTATTGTATTCTCTTATTTTCAATTTTTATAGTTTTCATTTACAGCAGAACATTAGCACCATTGGCCAAGATAACACTCATATACTTTTAAATCCCCCATCATACACGTGTCTTCATCACCCAGTAAACTCACAGAATGACAGCAGTTTGTATTGTTTCATGGTGTGGGAACAGGCAAGTTTATAGCTGTTCACTAGATGAAGGAGTTACACACTGCAGGCGTTTACAAGATAAGCATCCAGAAGATATCCTTCCCCGAGGAGAGCCTAGTCACGGGAGGTCATGCATTGTGTTCATTGCAATGTTTAGTTGGGATACATCCCAGACTGAATATAAAGTATTATTTGCAGAGACAGCTGCAGACACAGGCCCACCAACAGACAGTGGGGAAGCTCACTGAGGTTCAGCCCAAACCAATCTCAGCACATCTACTTCTAAAACCATAGAAACAGTTCACAGTCATATCAATGTCATGTGCGATGACAGGTGGTCTCTTTACACCCCATCACACCACCCCCTTTCCAAGCAGACTCTAAAGCCAGTGATGCCCAGGCATTCTTAGGAAAGCTTGAGTTATATTTAAATCAAGGATACTCCAAGATATCTTCTTTAGCCTCTTGTATGTATATATATCCTGCTTGGCTTTAACAACATTGCCTGTTTGGTGTTCTGGATGTGACATGCATGTTTTATTGCTACATCCTCTTTGGCTTTATATTGTTTGGTTTTAACTTCTCAGGCTGGAGAAATCCCACTTACAGACTCAAACATATCGTCGTTAGAGCAGGGGTATCCCAAAAAGCCTTCAGGGGTTGTGATGGTGTCACTGTAGTACTTGTAGGCTCTCAAATGGTTGCAGGCAACAAAGTCGCGGGTACCTAACAACATAACAATGAGAGATGGGGAGAATGAGAGGAAAGAAGAAGAGAGGCGTAGGAACAGAGAGAGGGGACACTATGACTTCTTCAGACCATGGATCAAGAACCAACCACTTAAAGAGCTCCGGCTATGAAACAGAGGCTCTCTCTTGGCCTCTTATCTGCAGAAATAGACCAGAGCAGATTCAGCTGTGACCACCTCAGTCCATCCCCATACACCACTTGAGCCCTCTTTATATTCCCCAACCACCACTGAAGATTTCAAATGAAGCTGAACGGAGACTATAGACTTCCACTAGAGCTCAGAAGTCTTGGTCAAGAACTACAATTTGTAGTGATTCCTGTAAAAAGAATCACTTTATCACTAATATTTCCATATTATTAATATCACTTCATGTGAAATGACGCAAAAATGAATAACAAATGAAAAAATGCATAAAGACATTTTTATATTTATTTGTATAACTGTTTTAGGCTTTACTGTTGTGTTGATATTAAACTCTCTCATTATAATCCCTGTAAATTCTTAGAACCATTATCTTGGTCATGACAGAATATTAGAAATATTATCTTACCCTCCCAAATGCCATCAATGTCCACAATTTGTGAAATTAAGTTCTTGTCACAACCAGGCATTTCTTCTCCTCCGTTTGGATAGAAGTCAACATGGCCAACGGCCTGAGACATTCCAAAGCCTAAAAGACAATCAAGAATTTCAGCTGTACCAGTGTAGACCTTTATAATGAGCATACAGGTGACACATTGAAGCAAAGTTCTAAATAAATCTGCAATAAACCCCAGAATATGTCAGAGGCATAAACTTCCAGATGCTGTAAGAAAAAAACAGCAAAGACTTAGAAATTATTCATTATTGGGGTACAGATGGCTGGAGCTTCAGTCACAAAGACAGCTTAATTGGTTAGTTTATCTGTAGGAACAGTAACTACAGTAACATCTTTAGAAACTGTCTAGGCACTGAAGCTCTTCTGATGGTGCGTGGTGGCACAGCTATCTACATAAACAATATTATGAATTGATTATTACTGTGTCCAAAAAAGAAAGAAAGATGCTTGACTTTAAACTCAGAGGTGGGGAATATGGTAATTGCACTTAGGCATTATTTTTGGATGATTTGCACTCTATTAAAATTATCAATTCAATTGCATTTCCAAGATAAAAAAAAACTAAAAAACAAAAGAAATTTATTATAACATCAAACTTGATTCATAATATAAAAGGAAAAAATTAAGGACTGTACTATACCCCTGTCTACAAAAGCTGTGGATGTTTTATTGGTTAATTTTTACTTTTATATACTTGAAGATATAAAAAATGTCTTTCACTTAAGTAATTTGTATATATATATTTGTAGCCCCACACTATGCAGGTACTTTTACTTTTACTCTGCTGTAAAATCTCACCAAGGTAGGGGACGATTGGAAGGCCATCTGTGTGAATGGCATCAACAAATGTGGCATCAGTGGGGTCCAGCCGAACCAGAGCAGGACAGCCCTGGAAGTAGGGTTCGGCAGGGTCCAGACCTTAGATTTAAAAAAGAGAAGAGCTAAAAGCACTTTTTGAAAAGTGTTCATTTTCTGACACAAGGGAAACTTTATATAATTAACATATTTACTAACCTCAGCTGCAAGTCCAGCATCTATTCCTTACACTCAAAGATTCATTACTTTCTTACTGCATATGATACATGGAAAAGTTAAGAGACATATCACAGCTGAAACTGTCTTATTTCTAGACACATTCATTTCTGCCTATTTTGAGTTGTCAAGTAAAGATTTTGCTTCAAATAAACCATGTGTCATATCTTTTTGGAATGAGTGTTCAAAAATGTTGGAAAACATGGAAATTATTGATTTTTACTTGCAGTGTTTTGGTAATGTTTAAGCAAGTCCCAAACAAAAATAAAATTTTTGGTCATGCTGCAGGGTGACCTCTTATGGTGCAAATCTGAGTTGTAAGAAGAACTTACTAAAGTCTCTTTGGTGCTGTGCAGACTGAAAAATGACTTTGGAAAAAATACTATTTCTACTTCTTCTAAACCAGATAGAAAATCTTAAAACAATACAGCAGATTGTTCAGAGATGAATAGTCTTTTGGTGTATGTTTGTGTGGTTGTTGTGTCTAACTTGACTGTGTAGTACCTGTAATTCTGCCCAGTCCTGGTGTCCTTCGGCCAGCTTCTCCTGCGCAGTGTGCTCCCAGGCTGTGACCAATAACATGGACGTTTGCAGGACTCTGCTGGAAACTGTCCTGTTGGAGGAAAACAACAAATAAATGCAATTAATAAAATAAAATGTTTGATTTATTGTGAAGACACTCTTTGCATGGGGGTTTTATTTTTTTATCACCTCCCCTCCCTCCCCATTGTGTTCCACTGTTTCTCTTCTGACTGATGATAATTTCGCTGTACTTGTACTTGTACCTGTGCAATGACAATAAATTGATTCTGATTCTGATTCTGATTCTATTGACATTTTCTGAAATTCTAAATACTAAAGCATCCAGATCATTCTTCTTAGTTCTTTAAATAACCAGGACTAATATTATTTAAATACTATTTTTGTAATGTATGTGTGACCATCAACTTATAGATGATAGGTTATTCTATTGATTGTATACATAACTAATTTTCCATTACATTTCATTGTTCATGAACAGTGCCATTAGAGTGTCAGGCCTCTGCTGTAATAAGTGTTTGAACTTTTGCCCTTTATTAACTGGCTGTGTGAGTGAGTGCAGGTGTTCCAGCATAACCCAAGGCTGTTAAACAACAGAATGAATGTTTCAAGTTATAAAACCTCAAATTGTACATCATGTTTGTTTATCAATTAAAAATAAAGCATCCTAGACATCGTAAGGTCACCAGTCATAATTTTTCTTCAGCTTACCTTAAAGACACCAATCAATTGAGCCACCTGAGCTCCGACCACTCGAATGTTATTAGATGCCTGTGTGTAAAGTGTTCGACCACCAGTTTTCCAGTCTACGCAGATACAGTTTATATCCTCAACTATCAGCATGTTCTGAGAGAAACACATTACATATGAAAACTATGAAACTTTACATTTAAAATAATCAAGAAAATTGTGGCACCATTATTGACTTCATGAAAAAAAGACATCAGAATACAACTGAATGGACAAGAAGCGACTGTTTGCACACCTTACACAGATCCAGGAGCCAGCTCTCATCTCCTTTGTCAATGAATCCATGGATAACAAAACGAGTCTTTCTATTTGAATTATAATTGGATGCAGCAATAGAACTGACATCTGCACTGATTTCCTGTAAAAAATAAATAGGAAAATGTTAGTATACAGTATATCTATATATATCTATAAATTCACATTGCATCTTAAACCTTTAAAGGATCAAATGACTGCTGGAGAACTTTTTGAAACCTTTTTACAAATGGCAAAAAAACAAATAGCACATTGCATTTATGAGTTTTGTTTTGTATCTTGCTTCGATACATCAAGAATCTATGCTCACACATTGTTGTTTAACCCCTTTTCAACAACAAACAAAAACATACAGAACACAAATTTTTAAAACCCATTTTATTTAAACTTTTACTCAAGTCATTTTCAACTCCGCATGTATCCTCTGGTGCATGCACTGCATGGATGATCCACCAGGGGGCAAATGATATGTATCTGATTTTATACATCATCTTTTTTCTTATTTAATTCATTTAAAATATTTTTATATTATAAATTATTATTTATATAGTAATAAGATAATTTATCATTGTGTTATCACACTGATGATGAAGAGAACTTTGTATCATTACAGTATATCAACTCTGTAACTACAATGTATCAAATATTATACACTAGACACGACAGGGTTACCATAGTAAAGAACACATAATAGCTGATAATACTGGTATACTGGTATAAAAGCACAAATAAAATAAATAATAAAAAATGGATTAAGGATGCTGATGAATTAATCAAATATGATTGAAGTTAGACACATGCAGATAACTTTTATTACAGTTAACCTGGGACAAAGAACACACAAGCAAAAGTTTATTTTCCTTACAATTTTTATACATTTAATGTTGTATTTTTCTCCATGTATTAAATTCTACAATGCATTAAATAAAAAAAATTATGTATCTGTTCTATTGTATTTGTTCCAGTAAAATTAAATGTTTCGCCCCGAGTGGCTCAGCGGGCAAAGACGCTATGACCCGAGGATCGCGAGTTCGAATCCTGGTCATGCTGTTTGCCATCACCAGCCGGGACCCAAGAGAGCAAAAATTGGCAGTGCTCTCTCTGGGCGGGTAGATGGCGCACTCACTCTCTCTGTCACTTTCACATTGCAATGTCCACTGGCTCAGGCGTCTACTGATTGGTCCAATCGGAGCTGGGGACCCAGTGTGCCTCTCCAGTGATGGTGTATCAGTGGTGATTCGAAAAAGAGGCGGTGGCTGCAGCACACGCAACGGAGAAGGCTTGTGCTTGCCTGCACCCTCCTAGAGTCAGGGACATTGCAAAGTGATGGGGAGAGGCCTAAAGGAGGGGATGGGCTAATTGGCTAACACTACATTGGGAAGGGGATAAAAATTGGCAAAAACCTATAAATAAATAAAATGTTTTGTTGATTTACTAGGTGAACAGATAACCAACTTCTGCACTTCTGAACACAAACGCTTTAGCATATGACAGTCAGTATAGGTGAGTCACTATTTTGATACACACTAACCTGGTAGTTGTTAGAATTCTGTTTTGTGAAGAGGTAAAATTTGGTCTTGAGTTCATCAGGACTCCATGGCAAGCGGGCAATGGGTCTTTCAACGCTACCACTCCATGGATACTCATCAGAGAAGCAGCCGAGCTCTCCATAGCACACCTCCCCACCTGCAGATCATTTCATACAAATTAAAAGTGAATTACAGGGAGAATGTGGACATTTGCATTCAGAATTGTGTGCAGTAGATACCAAAAACCCAGTTAACAACATGACTCCTAATGTTCAGTTTTAATTATGTGATTGTTTGAAGGTTTAAAAATTCCAGAACCAGGGGTGGGAGATTAACCTCACATTAAACCTTTTTACAAATGTTGGAAGAAATTGAACCAGGATTTAACATTAATGTATGTTCCAATATATTACTTTGAAAACATTTGTCCTGATGTTCTGAATACAGTCCCCCTTTAGGTATGAAAAATGGGTTCACAAAGTTATTGCCTTTGGCATGAAATAATCATAAACAAATCCTTTTTTGCCTTGTTAGGATTGCTCAGTCTTTGAGAAAAGAGTTGTTCATATGGGCAATCACAGTCAACAAATGGAATAGAAATATAAAAATGTTCTTACCATATGCAGCCCCTACAAGGCAGCTCACAAGTGCTCCGATCCAGATCAGCCTCATCTGAAAACATAACAAAACATGCCACTCTTTAACAGAATGTAAATCAGACACTGTATAGACATTCAAATCAGCCCTGACCACATACTTACTGTATTGATGACAGTAACTGAAAACATTCTGTAGCTCCTTATATACGGGGCCCTCTTCCGGGTGAACTAATATAAACATGGGAAAAGCCCAGGTGACGAATTGGCAAAATGTAACATGCACCTGCTCTGAGTCTTCTCTGGTTTGATCTATATCAGGTACAGCACATTCACCTGTCAGAGAGAAACTGTATATGCAAACAGTACTGTACAAATCCTGTGCATGTTATTTAAAATATAAAAATCCTGAATAACTATTAATCAATAAATTTAAAGTAGTAGTGTAAGGAATAATATTATGTTTTGTGATAATGAATCAATTCTCAAAACACTGTATTAATTGTTTTTTTTACATGTAAAGAGTGGTGGCAGACAGATTCATCTTATGTTGTGTTTCAATTCCCATCCACTAGATTGCAGTGTTGTAAACTGTCTTCAGCCATTCGAATCCACTCCAATGTAAACAAGTAGTAACCGTTTTACTAAAATTGGATTAAAAAAAATCCCCATATATCAGAATATACTGAATTATACTCCTGTATCATGAAACTTATCTCCTGGTATTGCCAAGTCCTTGTCAATGCACAGATGCACCAAGAATTTCTTATTTTCAAAAAAGTACTTTCTTGTAAACGAGTTCCAGTAGATTTCTTGTGAACTTCTCCTTTATCTTCTCAAACAGCACATGCATTTGTTAAATTCATCAGCAGTACACTTGTTTTGACATAATGCAGATCCAAACCAGGTAATGAATGAAAACTATAACACAATGCTGGGCTGCTATGAGGAAAGTTTTGGAAAGGAGATTGATCTACATAACATCAATATGTATTGCATTAATGTTATTTATATTTGATCTAGTATTAGTGTTTTTGAGCAAATACATTTGCATCATTTTGCAAGACATTTTATTGTGTTGTTTTCCAGGTAAAAGTGTCCCTGAAATAATCATCTTTACTTCCGCTGATAAGGCACAATGGCACAGTGCCATAAATTCCTATCAGACCAAACGAATAAAAAAGCATATAAAAAAAATATGTCATAATACACATTAGATCGGAATGCAGCCTAACTTATAAAAGTAAATATAAAAACTGGAATATTCATAACACCATTGACCTTGCTAATTAAAGTCAGTCATATTTCCTTTTGATATATTATGTAATGTTTGAATATTAATCGTGAATCATTTCTTGGTTGATTATTCACCGTGGCTTTGTTTGAGTTTCCTTGACTTGTTTTGAAACTGACATGCTTTAAACGTTAGGCTGCATGCCAGGCAGACAGCTTATTTTTTCCCAGAATGCTGGACCTTAATAATAACAGTAATAATTAACAGATTATCATGAACTTTGCCATATTTCTCATTCACCCCTTTGAGGAGCCAGAACGATTGTGGCCTAGTCTTTTACTCATCTTCAGTCTTGGAGAGAAGCTTTGGGAGCTCAGTGGAAGGACATTTGGTCCAAAAACCAGGAGAAAGCCAACAAAATCCTTCCCTAAGACCAATATGGGGTTTGGGCAAAATGTTTGACTGAATGATGCATATTATAATCTAGGTCTAATCTGGCAAAATGGTTAGGTTATTGCAGAAGACGACCTTCATGCTTTTTCTGGAGTAGGCTAAGTGGCTTTCTTTTCAGCTGAAAAATAGATTTAGGCTGAGATATTTTATTTGAACAGTCCTGTGGCTCTTCTGTGAAACTGAAAAATACTTTATGGCCAACAGATGACAGCAAAGAGCAAGTTTTAGTGGAGCAGAAGGTGCAGTGAAGAACAGATTAAGGGCTAAAGAAGTTGTAGGCCATAGACTTATTGCTTATTGCTTGGAAAGTTTTTTCAGACCTGAATTAAGGCAAAGCCTTAAAACTAAAGAGCAAGGGTGGAAAATAAAAACTGTAAAAAAATAAATAAACAAAACAGAAGTGTACTTTGTTACTGATGTGCTATTTTGAAAGATTATTGTTGAGTAGTGGTCAAATTGAATACTTGTACTCCAACCCATTTACTATACATTTCCAAGAGAAAAATATTTAAATCTTTAATATTTTAATTTCTTCAAATGGTTCAATACAATCTTCAATAGTCCTGTTGGGCTTCTGTGTATTTTAGATTAATTTGATTATATTATTATATTAATATTATATTCAATATATTATATTCAACTCATATGAATGTAAAATGAATCTGACCAACCTATGTGTGACCAACCTAAGCCTGGTCTAATTTTAAATGTGAAGTAATTAACATTTTATTTAAACATAAGGCATTGAGATAAGTAGACTTTGTTCTGTACTTTTCCAATCCCTGAAGAATTTTTACTCATAATTCATCACTGTAACTGTAACTTGGCAGATGGCAGATAATCTGATGCATACCTGTTTTAGGCCAGTGCATTCAATATGTACAACATGTTTAATGTTTTTTTTTACATATACAGTACAAGACATGAACAATAATATAAGGAAAACTGAGTTTATTTTCATTAGACTGTTATATGAGCACTCAGTGGGCTGTCCAGGATAATCCCTTTTGAAAACAACATCAAGTGAATGAGTGAAGACCTGAACTAATATTGATGAAGTTAATTAACGGTGGCTGGTGCTTCATCTTCGACCTGGTGAGCCAATGGCCAGCTGCTCTAACACTGAGGCTCTATCATCTATAGTATCTTTGATCTTTAGAGGTAAAAATTGAAAGCATTGGCATTTTATAGAAGCCAGGAGACTCTTAGAATAGTTGTGTACCAATTCAGTCACATGATGATTTTCCAACCTCTCTTTGACATTTAGAACTACACAAACAGATTTTGTGTTTAAGAAATTATATATTCAGAAATTGAGTACTAGACATGCTTAAAATTAATTTTATCTGCTTCAATCTACTATAAATTCTGTCTTTTATATTAGAGAATGCTGTAAATCTAACAATTCAATACACTTTGTAATATGAAGAGGAAATAAGGCTATGAACAAGATGAAGCAAGCTGTCGGGTCTGGGTAAAAGGAAAGGAAAACAGACTTGAAGCATCTTTAGGATTTACCTCTGGAATTTTAATCCTACAGTGCACTACATTGGGAGGATGGTCACAGGAGGCAAGAGCAAGACCTCAAGAGGAGGAAAAGTCTACTTGCAGATAATTACAGGCAATCAAAAGAAGGCAGATATTTCCATTGTGCATAATCCAAATAGGCTCCCATAATAATGTATTCATTCAGAGGGAAGATTATTTTATATAAATATTGCCTTCTAAGGAAGAGTTATGGAGTTTAGGACCCTCTGTCACTCAGGCCTCAGGCTTCTAATTACTGTAGCATTCAACATATTAAAACAATGGATTAACTGGAGTCAGCATCATTATTGATTTTACTAGAGACTAATCTGATTGAACTACTGAATTATTTTAATGATAATCAGCACTACAATATTATATACTATAAATATTGTTATTTATATTAATTTCTATATATACAGTACAAGTCAAAAAATAGTTTTTTCAAACTTCTCATTCAATGTTTTTCTTATTTTCTCTTTTTTCCCCTACATTGCAAATTAGTACTGAAGTCATCCAGACTATGAAGAAACACATAAGGACTCATGTAATAAACTTTAAAATGTTAAACAAACCAAAATGTGTTTTAGATTTTAGATTTTTCAAAGTAGACACACAACTGGTGTCTCAAACACATTAAGAGGGCAAGAAATGCAAACTGCAAGTAGTTCACCCGTGAAAAGACACAGCTGTTAACTGAAAATCATTCCAGGTGACTACCTCATAAAGCTGACTGAGAAAATGCCAAGAAAGCTGTCATCTAAGCAAGAGGTGCCTACTTTGAAGAATGTAAAATATAAAACATATTCTGGTTTGTTTACTGAATTACACTTGTTTACTGAATAATTCCGTATGTGTTTATTCATAGTTTGGATGACTAGTATTAATCTACAATGCAGACAAATTTTAAACAGTGAAAAACCATGGAATGTCCAGAGGGTGTGTCCAAACTTTTGACAGGTACTGTATATGAATTGCTATGAAGAACAATATTATCTTAATTATAGTAGTACAAAAGTATAGTTCATACAAAATAGGCAAGTTCAAATGTTCAATTAAATGTATTAGTTTGGCAGCTCGTACAAACAGCTCATAAAGCAGTTATAATATGGAGAGACTTTCTGTCTGTCTTTGATCAGTTTGTCTAGTTAATAATTGTAGAGATTCATCCCGGCAGACTTTAATTTCTTTAATCCTCATTTAGAGTGCAGTATAAAAAGAAATGACATTTTCTCTACTGTTTTTATTTTCAGTACTAATTATCATGATTAAGACACTCTGTTCAGGCTTCAATAACTTTTATCCAATTTTTCATATTCATTTCATCTTAGTGCCCCATGACATGAATTCAATGTACCACTGATTAAAATAAAAATGTAATTAAGTTGAGACTTCCAACTATATGTGCAATTAGTGAATTAGGGCAGTGCTTCTTCAGATGAAGCACAATACCTTTCTGAATGTATTATGTAAGAGATGACTTTTGATAATGAGCTTTTTAAAAGGTTTTCATTATTCCCTGATTGCAAGTCTTGGTGTAACAAGTTTCATAATATTCTGTTCTTGTAGAGCCTTTGATGATTTATCTCAAAAAAAGATAAGTGCTAGCATCTAAAGTTATGAACTTGAGCTTTATAGTGACATTATATCATGTTTTACTGTTTACTGTTGTTATATTGCTGCTATTGTATAATATTGCTCTATGTTTACTGAAGAAGTCAATGTTTAAACTTTATGTTAAAAAATTTGAAATGTTATAGACATGGTTAAAAAAATAATCTGCAACACATTGTGTCTCTACCTCCTGATTTGGGGACAAAAGCTGCACTTTACATTGTTTAAACATTTCATGATGAATGGGGTCATAAAAATTATCCAGATTTTCTTGGAACAATTTTCTCTTTACAAATGATTTTGTCTTCTTCTAAAAAGTTACCATTTTGTAGGTAAATGTTTTAATAATCTACACTAGTTGCATGATCTATGTGAAACTGCTTTACACACTGTTATGTACAGTTCCAGTCAAAGGTTTGGACACACTGTCTCATTTGGTGTTTTTTAAATTTTTTTCTTATGTTGTAAATTAATACTGAAGTCATCCAGACTATGAAGAAACACATAAGGAATCATGTAGTAAACTTAAAAGCGTTAAACAAGGCACAGCTGTTAACTGAAAGCCTTTCCAGGTGACTACCTCATAAAGCTGACTGAGAAATTGCCAAGAAAGCTGGCATCTAAGCAAGAGGTGCCTACTGTGAAGAATGTAAAATATAAAACATATTCTTAGAAAAACCACTGAATGTCCAGAAGGTGTGTCCAAACTTTTGACTGGCACTCTACAGTTCACAGTTTCTATTTAATTGCTGAATTTTTATGTCATAAAGTCTTCACAGGCTGCATTTTATTCTGTGGTATATGTTATAAGTTTATGCTAATATGTTGTACAAGTGTTTGCATATGACTGCTGACTAACACAAACTGACAATCTGTGAGAAATGCATCTTCAGGCTACCTAAAAGTCTTTATTTTGTACATTTTATGAAGTAACTTAAATCTGTCCATCATGAATTATTACATTGTTTAAAAGGTTAAAGTGACCAAATACATCTGGAGCTGATGTTTATAAGCAGAGAATCATTTTCTAATCTTCTGTTGATTGTAATTTAATCACAATTCTACTTTTCTGCCTTTTTCAGATAAACAAATAAGCAAAGACTATAATTATATGCTGTGTTAGTCACGTAACTTAAGCTGAAACTGTTGTGGTTGAGGAGCTGATATTTGGTAATTGTTGATTTGTCTTACACTGGAAATGTCTTAACCTGAATTTGATTTAAAACTGTAAACCTTATCAACATGAGTAAAATATACTATTAACAGTTACCACCAAAAACAAGTAAACTGAAAGACATATGAATTAATATTTTGTAGAACTGGCAATGAAGTGCACATTTAAATTAAATACATTCATACTTTTGGAAGGGTAGTTTTTCAGTTGTTTGTGAGCATGTAGTTTAGTTGTTATTAGATGTATTTGTATTTGAAACTTGTATTTGAAACTCTAACTTCACTTTAATGAAGGAGTTTACTAAATCCTAAAATACATACTAATATTTAAATAATTATATTTTGAGCTAAATACAGTTTGTTTCAATGACCTACAAACTGAAGAGCTTTGCCCAAAATGTTTCCCAGCATTCCCATTTGTTTTGTAGGTTTGTATTATTTACATTTGTTTCATAATTTCATGTTTGATATATTATCTTTACATAATGCTATTTTTGTTACAGCATATTATTCTCATACTAAATGTTTGGATGCGTTTACATACAGTCGGCTGGTTACTGTCAGCCCCCAAGTAGTTTATGAAGAGAGTGGAAAATGTGCGTGAAGCACAGGATTTTGTGTGTATGAAACAATTCTATGAAAATATTTTAGTTGTTCCAGCTGCTACTAATGCAATGCAAAAGGTTGAGTATTTACAGCAAAGCACAGGGAATCACATAGTTGAGTTAGTGTATTGTAAGTCACTTTCCAAGCACTTTACAGTAGATACTGCTCATAAGGCTACACAACACCTACACAAGCTCCTCCTCACAATGGACATAAACCTACATTTATATTTTTTACAATTATTCCATTCAGTGTCATCTGTCATAAAGGCTACTTTTGCCAACTTTGATTAAAATTGGCACATATAACCTTTATGCCATAAAGTATGATGCCGATTGACTTAAGCTTTCAAAAATGATTTGTCATGATGAGTTAATACAGGTGTCATTTAGCCTTAGCAGAATTCTACCCTTAAAGTGTTACTTTTTACCTTGTTACCATTTGCGTTTCATTAATTCATCAGGTTTTAAAATCTTGAGTTCATGTTCATGAACGGCTTTACTTCTTGAACAACCATGGCACAATTTGAAAATTGAGCTTTTACCTAGCTTTGTAGGTAAGTGAAATCTCTGAGGTGATTGTTATTACGCTTACCAGTTAGAAGGATTTTTCAGAGCACAGGTCATGACCATTGTAAATGCATTTTCTTTCTGGTTCACAGTCTGTTGTGTGGAGCAAACATTGGGGACTAGAGGATATTTACCCTCCAGTGAGATATTGATTCAGAGTGCTGAGAGAGGATCATCAGTGTGACCGAGTCTCGTCTCCGTCTACAACACACGCAAACACACACACACACACACACACACACACACACACACACACCCATTCACTCGAACCCACACACACATACACACAGACACACACACAACTACAGTCACATACACTGGCTTTTCTGCAGGAACAATAAAGGCTATTGTCTGGAACTGCTCATTAAAAATACATTTAATTACAAACCATTCAGAGTTTTAAGTCTCTCACAGCATGAAAGAGCTACTCTCATGTTGCCTTTATTATGTTGTTGCTGTCATATTACAATTTCAATATTTATAGAACTAGTAACCATTTTTAAAAGAACTAGTAAACCATTTTCTTTCATTTTCAATGAAGTGGCCCATTTGAAGATTTTGCTATGACAGTGTCAGATAATTATATTGATAATGTGACCTATTGTTAGTAACAAGGGGTCCAGGATGAGATGGAAGACAGTTTTGATCCAATGAACTCGACACTTTATTACAAGACACTCAACTGAGACAAACTGTGGCTGTGATCATGAACAAAAATGTGAGCTTATCTTGACAAAGGATGACGTACAATGACGGACAAACACTGAATCACTGTTATGGCTTTTAAAGCACACTTAATCAGGACATGACATGGGACAGGGCTGTGAGCAGATGAGACATGGCTGCATACAATGAAACATGACATGACATGGCGTGACTGGGGGTGTGGACGAGACATGACGTGGATGTACACAGACAGCACACAGTGGCATGTAAACACACACTGAACACAAACAGACAGATAGACATAGCCTAGACATAGACACGAGGCAGGGGGCGTGGCCAGGGACACACCTATTCATTGTTAAATAAATATGCATATTGTTTTCCTTCTTTTTCTGTATATCTATTCTGCAGTTGTCCTGATAATTAATAACTTTGTGTTGTTATGCTGATGTAGTGTGATGCTGCTATTTATTTATTTACATATACTGCAGTATAAGACAAAAGCTACACAGTAAATCTGCCAGTGTTAAATCAACACTATTAGAGTTAAATTAACACAGAGAGTGTTACATTTTGACACCCTCAGTGTTAATTTAACTCTAATAGCGTTGATTTAACACTGGCAGATTTACTGTGTAGAAATAGCGCATTAAATGACTTGAAACACATGAAATCGATCCTGAATGGAATGAATTTATTTTCACTGTTGAGAATAAATTTTCATTCACAATTGATATTAATTTGTAGTCATGTATTTTTATTTTAAGAAACTGGTTGTGCTAAGGAAGTTCCCTCAAGATGCACTTTGGGGCCATCTCCAGAGAATCCTTCAGTGGATGGTTCTTTAAAGAGTCACATTTGAAAATGAGATGTGTGAGAAGTATGAAATACCTTCCCATTTTTTAAAGAACCTCTATATACATGGTCATATCAGAATAATATGAGCACCCCTGGTTTGGAATGAATTCTGCTGGCATGGCACATGCCACGTGATGTGACATCAGACTGATCCCTGACACTTTCCTTGTCTTGTTTATTATAGAGGTTAACTGATCCAGTGTGGTGTGGCAATTGCTCTCAGTTGTTCCCCTCAGGCATCAGTGGCCCGTGGGGTATCACTGCTGTGTCATTGGGAGGCACTCATTCTCAGTCTATTCTCAGTGTACCTTCACTATGGTAGTTGCAGAACATCCCATAAAGTTAGTCTGTTTCCGAGATGCTACTGCCCTTCACCTACTACTCTATTATTGTGCCTTTTTGGACATCAGTTAAATCATGTTCTTTACCCATGATGATTGTTTTACACTCTGCTACAACTGATTGATGTGCTCACTTATTTATGCAGTAAAACCTGGCACATGGCATCTGTGATGTCCCAGTCCATTTTCATTTTAAACAAAGGGTGGTCCTAATATTCTGATTTAACTGTGTCATGTAAAATCTCAAATTATAGGGTAATTCAAGCCAAGAACCATTTAGGAACCTTTGTCTTGTTTCTCAATCTTTCATTCACTATTCTATCTGTCATGTTCTATTGTACTATTCTGTGTAGACAGAGGTGTAGTACATTTACTCTCTTATGTCTATTTCAGTATTTTAACTGTAATACATTTATGTCTACTCAGGTATATTTGGGAGGAGTAATCTACTTTTTAAGCAGTTTCATTAGTTTTTAAAGGGCCTGTAACATATATTTCCTGTGTATTTTTCCCTGAGGTCAATAGCATTTCTGTGGATTTATGTTTAAAAAAAGTTAGAATTAATTTTGCACAACCATTTTGCAATCACATTATGTCTTAAAATTTAACATACTGTTTTTGTCACTGTGCCTTTTTATAACCTCTGTTCTAATTATCTGCCCTGTAATATGACTCAGTCACAGTCAAGGCTGAAGAACTACAACATGAATGGGTTGAGCTAAACTGTTGTAGGATAAATAGGCAGGTATTTGTAAATATAAATGTATTGTTTTTGTGACATCACAAAAACAATGAATTTAAAATGGGTTGTCTTTGCAGCTTAGTTTCCATACATGGATTGCATGGACTGAGGTGTCAATGTTTCCAAGGTATGGGCCCTTTAATTCTGTTTTTGGGTTTAATTTCTTTGTTATTTAATCAAGTTGCTTTGGAAAATATATTTTGACTTGAATCATTATTTCACAGTAACAGTATTTAGTCTTTGAGTAGTCGTTGAGTGTGTGTGACTCTCACGTATGTTAATCAGTAGAGAAGGTGTACTGGAAGGTTTGAAGTAATAAAAGTTGGTGAACAGCTGAAGGAACTCAGGTTTGGTTTGGCTGGAGTTATGAGACTGCAGTTACCACAGTTGTGACAATCTGGTGGGATGCCTTGTATGTGCTTATGTAATGTTGGCCAT
Source organism: Crenuchus spilurus (assembly GCA_036984385.1). NCBI lineage: Eukaryota > Metazoa > Chordata > Actinopteri > Characiformes > Crenuchidae > Crenuchus > Crenuchus spilurus. Next base: position 21,992 of record BRDA01001702.1, read on the forward strand.
ATTCCCTCAGAGCAGAGAAGGCACAGAACCAAGAATCTCCCCCACCCAGCCCCCAACGCAGGATGATCAGGAGAAAGCGCCGCCTGCACTGAAGACCTCTCCAAGTCTGTAGGTCAAACAGATCAGTGACGAGTCAACAGGAACATCTATATCTCTCCAACTCCTGCTCTCCATCTCCTTCAGTTCTGCTGTATGACATTGTCATGGTGCTTAGGTAATGTGGCTATGGGTTCACAAGGACTTTGAAAGGACAGTCTGTGTATGTTTGATCTGGACAAATGAAGTGTAGCAAAATATATCTTGAAAAATTTGTATATCACAAATTTCTTCATTCTTTCTAAGTTCTTTTGTGTTCATCATTTAAGTGAAAATGGTAAACTGTCATATATTTTGTACTTATTACATGTAAATGTATTCTTATGTGAAATTAATTTGAAATGCAAAAGGTTGCTAAAATGCACCTCTTTGTGTTTTAAGACCGTAGTACTGCTTCATACATATATAATAGTGTATATATAATATATAATGATTACTAAAGTACATGTACAACTCTTAAATTACATGTAAATTGACATATTTCAAGCATTTTCTTTAATGTTGATACTAAATATTATAAACATTTGAGATTCTGGATTTCTGATTTCCATGAGCTCTAATTCATACTGATCAACACTAAAACAAAGCTTGAAATGTAATTTCACAAGTAATGAATATAAAATATGAGTTTACCTTTTTGAATTAAATTATGAACCATGAACTTTTTTCACAATATTCTGTGTTTTAAATGTATGACTCTAAACATTCTCTGAATCATAAAGTCTTTTTGTATGTTAGTCATATGTACATTACTCATAAAACAAATAACTCTTTATTTTCCTTTTAATGAGACAAAGCAGGCTACACCAAAAAAAAGCTTGTTTTATAACAACTGCACTCTTACATACATTATTTTACAGTCATAGACTCCCTTTTTAGAACACCACACAAAACTATATATTCAATGGCTTTTTAAAAAATGTCCTAATTTTTGTTGGTTCCAACAGAGCTGGAACATATTTTACTCGTGTACTTATTTGTTTTTCTCTCAAACTACTCATTGCTACTTTTCATCTTCCATTTGACAGCAACCTTTGACCCTTGACCTCTTAACCTAGGTGAATGGAATTCACAACAAAGATTAAAATTCCTAAGGAGGTACTCATGGTACATCGATCCAGGTTCTGCTCTTGAGGAACATGCTTATCTCATCTTTAAAGTACTACGTTTCATAGGTTTTTTTTCTTGTCACATACAAAAACAGAAAGTCCATTATGTACATCCTTTTGCCTTGTATTGTGAATGCATTTGCCTTGTATACTTGTTGATGGTGAGAATATTTTGGACATTTTAAATGGGCCTTTTTCCTACCAGTGCAGTAAAAGGAGTTGAGTCCTCTTCTCTGTACTGCACTGTAGTCATGCAGTGGAGGAACAGTAGAGATCCTGTTAAAAAAAAAAAGAAAACAGTTGGTCGGTTCAGCATCAGTCTCAGCATATTCTGATGGAATCCTTTGAGGCATGGTCCATTGTGAGTTTCTCTTTTAGTTCCTCGTGAAGCTTATTCCTATGGCACTCAGTCTTGTTCAAAAAAACATGTTCTTAACCAGTCCATATTGCTGGGGTTATGCCTCAGAATTAAACAGTGGGTTGGATTGAGAACAGGTTTGAGGGCAGGATGGGTCAGGTGGAAGGGGTTCATACGGGCCGGTCCACAGCATACTGGCAGGGGCTTAAGTTGGACACAGGGTTCTGCACAGCTGGATATGCAAAGTTGGCGTGCTGTTTGGCTTTGAGCCGGAGACTGGCCAGGCTGGAGTTACAGGTGTCTCTGTACATGTACGGGCTGGCTGTGGTGGCGTAAGGACAGGCAGCCGCAGACACTGCTGCCGTGTTGAGCGTGGGGCTGTTCAGGTTGTTCAGGTTCCCCAGGTTATTCAGGCCTGACCCTGGCACCCCTGTAACTGCCGAGGGCACCATGGAGGAGGCCATGTTCATGGAAGGGATGGAGCTAGGCGGGGAGAACATGGGCTGAGAAGACAGGGGGCTGACATTCATGGAGTTAAAGAAAGGAAAGCTTTTGGCTGAAAGAGGACTGCTGGCCAAACTCTTGGTAGCCCAGTTGTTGTAGGAGTAGCCAGAGTACATGTCGTCATATGGCTGCATGAGTCCATTGAACTGAGCACCAAAGCCATTCTTACACAGCTCAGCCTGCTGGTTCCTCTCTCGTTTCCTCCACTTAGCACGACGGTTCTTAAACCACACCTGGATTAAAGGACAAAAAGAAATGTTACAATCACATGCTGTAAGACTGGCACTATTCTCATTAGTTTTAAGCATTAATATCAATTTACTTTGTTTAATTAGTATCCATTTTCATTCAAAAAAAAAGGAAAGAATAAAAAAAAATGCCTGAAAGAAGGAACAAATGAAAGAAAGAGAATAAATGATATATAGAAAGAAAGAAAGAATAAAATAAACAACAAATAAAAGAAAAAAAGAAACAGAGTGATTTAAAGAAATAAAAACTACAAGAAAGAATGAAAGACTGGAAGAAAAACAGAAAGAACGAAAGCTATATAGAAACAACAAAAAGAAAGAAAGAAAGAAAGAGAGAGAGAAAGAAAAAAAGAAAGGAAAAAAGAACAAAAAAGAGAAGAAACAAAGTGAGAAAAGGAATTAAAGAAATAAAGAAATTAAAAAATAAAAAGAATAAAAGAAAGAAAGAAACGAGAAGAAAAAGAAGAAAGAAAGAAAGAAAGAAAGAAAAGGAATAAAAGAAAGAAAGATAGAAAGAAAGAAAGAAAGAAAGAAAGAAAGATAGACAGACAAGCAGAATTCTTCTCCTCTGTACAGCAACAGGGTGCACTTGTGTGCCGTTTGTGAAGTGATCATTTATGGAAGAATTAGAAAAGTAAAAAAGAGAGAAGAGTTCAACTAAACCAGAGACCTGTGAATTAAAGCATATTAGCTTTGATTTATTAAACTAAATTTTTCACTTATTATGAACTGCTTCTCTGAGAAATGTCAGGAGAGAGCTTCTCTCACATTAGTCAAACTTAAGATCCTATTTTTAGAGGATATCGGAGGATTAAAGTTTTAATTGCAAATTTTCAAAGAAAATATTGAATTTAGCTCTTGAGAATCTGTTTTCTTAAGCATACGTTGAGCTGAATTGTAGAATCAAAAATAAAGAGTGGAATCTAATTGTTATTCATAATAAAACAGTGAATATTTGGGAATCTTTAAATGCTTACTAATAGGTAAACTTTTGATGACATTGTGCTTTTATATCTGTTAGATGTTCAAAAGGGCAAATAGAGGAGTGTAATCCTTGTATATGATTTAAATGTGTTCATGTGAGGTCTGGAGTACAGCTCTGCACAACACTGTTCTTTCTATAGCTGTGAGAGGCTCAGATAGACAGAGGAGCTGTAGCACGTGGTTGTACTGTGGTTCCATGTATTTTGGACACACATAATGTAGGTTTATTTTAAGTGGCGGGGAATCCCCTCCTCTTTGAAACATTCTCTTACTTTTCCAGTGACGTTTATGTTTGGCGATGGTGTTTAAGACCTCACAGAAATAACTGAATGTCAAATGTTAGCTGGATTGTCCGGCTGGCTCTGGTCTTAATTTAGATTCTCAACTATATTGTAACAGTTTCACTATAATAGTAGACCTGTGGGCTTTGTCTGTGGATAGTATTCACTTATTGAAAGGAGGTTACAGGAATGCGGAAGAAATCTTCACTTTATTTAAATTACAATTGATCTAAACTTCATTTTAACTGAATATATGACAAGTTATAGAATGCGTAGTAGTCGTAGCATGACCATGTTTTTTTAAAGAAATTCCCTCTCTTCCCTGTGTGGTCCAGCAGATTTTTTAAAGGCGGTCTGGGTCAGCTTGGCTTTAGGTCAGGGCCATGATTTAGGCTTTGAGAGTGTATTAGAAACGCATACTCATTCAATTGCATAAATCAACACGACAGAAGACCATTTGGAATATGCGTCGGGACCGAGTGTCCAGCTAGGATTAGTGGCATACATGCACGGTTCAGAAGGCCACTGATAGACATTAGGACAGGGCAGCTCCTGCCCTGTTGTTCTTTCAAAATAACAACCAAGACTGTATGCTATGTGACCTTTCCTCTGTCCAACATGAATTTGATCCATTAGATGTCAGGCAGGCAGTGACTGTACTGTCATCCATCAGACCAGGACTCCACCTGCTTTATACTCCACCAGGCTTTAATAACCAGAACTGCTGGATGTGATTTGATGAATAGGATTGAATTTGTACATGACTCATTTGTATGTGTTTGTACACGTACCTCTTACCTTGTAACACATTGTCCATTTTATCAGCTAAACTGAGCATATAGTTGCCCTTTGTAGTTCTACAGTTACAGACTGTAGTCCATCTGTTTATCTGTATACTTTTTACCTGCCTTTCACCCTGATCAGGTCCCCCACAGGATCACCACAATGCAGGTATTATATGTGTGTTGGATCATTGTCAGCACTGCAGTGACACTGATGTGGTAGTGGTGTGTTAGTGTGTGATGTGCTGGTATGAGTGGATCAGACACAGTAGAGCTGCTGGAGTTTTTAACAATGTTATCTCACTGTCCACTCTACTAGAGACACCCACCCCACCTTGTTGGTCCACCTTGTAGATGTAAAGTCAGAGACAGCAGCTCATCTGTTGCTGCACAGTTTGTTCTTCTAGTTCTTTATTGGTGGACAGAAGATGCTGCCTGCAGCACACTGTTGACTGGATAGTTTTAGTTGGGTCTGATCTACTTATACCAGAGCAGCACACACTACCACACCACCATCACATCAGTGTCACTGTAGTGGTGAGAATTATCCAACACCCAGTTAAAAAAATTTTGTGTTATTATTCATCTCTAGAATGTAAGGACAGTTAATCATGTTCTTTGTATAGCTCATCATTTCACCCATCACATACCCGCACTCTTGCTTCTGTGAGATTTGTCCACACTGCAATTTCCTCTCGTGTGCTCATATCTGGGTATCGGTTCCTCTGGAAGGTGGCCTCCAGTTCCTGGAGCTGCTGGCTGGTGAAATGTGTCCTCTGCCTGCGCTGCTTCTTCTTCAAAGAGCCGTCCTCTGGATTGGACTCATCTGTCTGATTCTGATGGGATTTCTCTGTATCTGTATTAAAACAAAATGAAAACAGAGGATGATGTACAATGATTTTTTGTTGAAAAATAAATTTCCATTATTTCCATTATTTTCAAAGGGAAAATCAGCTTTTTGGGTTTTTTTAATCAGCCCCCCAAAAATAAAGGACTAATGACTGACACAGAAGCAAGGTAAAAAGCAGGACCAAACAGCCTTTGTTATGTCTGGGGAAAATCCTCTTTCAGTGGGCCAGAGATCTGCAAACTGAAGACCTCACAGAAGGGGCTAAATTAGCTGGCCACATAATCCCTGGATCAGGCATTAGTGACAGGGCAGGTTTGGAGCTGTTTGGCAAGGGCTTAACTGTAGGAGCATTTCTAAATGATCAGCAGGCTTTCCAACGCTCCACACTGCCACCAGAGAGTGGTATGACAGCACATTGTTATATTCTACAGGACAAACACATTTTCAAATATTAGTTTGATTCAAATGTCCTATGCATATTTACAGTAAGGAATTTCTAGAAAAGAAACATCTTGGACATTTGAGTTTGAGGGCATTTATGTCCTTTTTGGGACAACAACAACAAAAATAATCTAACCATGAAGTCCTAATTCAAAGGTTAATTGTGACAAAGTTGTGTTCAGGACTTAATTACAAATTCACAGGTTTCATATTCATTACACATAAAGTGACATATTTCAAGCCATTTTTGTTTTAATGTTGAAAATGCTTGAGTAGTAATTTACTCAGACTTGAATATTTTAATAAACTGAGATTCTGGATTTCTTGAGTTGAAGTCAAACTGATCAAAATGAAACCTAAAAAATGCTTGAAAAGTCACTTTAAGTGTAATGAATATAAAATATGACAATCAAACAAAATTTTTCATGTTTTATTATTTATTCTAACTTCTGATGTGCCACTGTATATGTAGATTATTTATTGTTCTACATTTCTCATATTTGATCACAAAATACTTAAACATAGTTGACATTTTTATTACAAAATGTACTCCTGCATTGTAGTGTTAACATAATATTGTAAGGGCCTCCTGACAGAAAAAAAAAACATATTTATTGGGTTTTCAAGGCATATGAAGACATTACACCATGATGAAACAGATGTGATCAGTTTCAAATGAGTTATTGCACTTTCCATTACAGCGGTCACAGTTTGCTATGAAGAAAAAGAGGCAGTTTTTGATGAAAGCCTGTTGGCCTGCTCTTGTGCCTGCAGGCTTGTTAAAGGAAGATTTATGAGCGATGACCATGCCCCTGCTCACATTTGGCTCCAATTAAAAGTGAATTTATCTGCTTAAGTGTCTTTGACTTTAAAGCATTAGCAAATAAATGCTACAAAAAGATTTACTTTATATATATATATACTGGAAAAATGTATCCGGGCATTTTTGTGTGTGCATTATACTTTACAAAACAACAGAATATATCATCTGCTAGAGGGTGAATGAAAATAACTTCAGTAAAAAAAATTTTCCCAAGGGGATTCAGTCACAGTGTTTATTCAAAGTGACTATTTATTATTTCATGACAAGCAGTAATATCTTATGAATGTGTCCCACGTGTCCTCCACTATGGGATTTCAGTTTATAAAAATACACACCAAGTAAATAATCCAAGCAACATAGTTCCTCTGGAACATGGTAATACCAGTCAAATGAACTTTAACTACAAATTACAGCTTTATATTTGTCTCCTCTGGTTGTGATTATCATTGTTAAATGTCCCATGTAAAGTCATGCTTAATTGTTATATAAAGTAAACATCTTAAACATATTGACCTTTTGTTGAACTTTAACTCATTATTACATATTTCCAATAGTGTTTGTTTTTAATGGACAGTTTTCTATGCACATATGCTTCTAAGTTCTATCCAGCGGCTTCCATAAACTCAAATGCAGCCACCTTTCATGTCCAGGTCTTATCACTGCCTGTGATTTATTTGTTTGAAGGTCTGAAACTCATGGTATTTGATAACTGAGGCTTTCCAGCACAGATTCCTTTCTTTTATGTTTCTCTTTAGACATAAACCTGCAGTGCTCTTCCTTAAAATGTAACTACCACACCCTTAACAAACAGGGCTCTGACAAAGCATGCAGGACTTATTTTGATTTCTATATTGAACAAAATGTGTTATAAAGATACTTTTAATAATATATTCAAGATTTTTCTTGCTGCACAAAAGAAAAACAATCAACATAAGTCATTTTGGGGGGGATTTTAATTTTTATGCATTTTGTGAGCTCAATAGATGTGTTTTACATTGTCCTTTACAGGTTTCATGATGGTTAGACCAATAGAAATTCTCAAAAAGAGCTTTGAATAAAATCTCTCTTTACAATGAAAGAAGGTTTTTGGCCTCTCCTGTTAAATTAGAATTTTGGAGATTTGATGGGAAAACCAGAATAATTGAACCAGGCATTTTAGTATTGAGATGGCTCTTTGAGTTGCAGTGGTGCTAGAGCCATCACCTTAACCCTCTTACAAAGAGTGTTGTTCACATTAGCTCACCTACTTTTTCTGATTAACTAGTAAAACAAAATATCCTACTGAAGTGTTTTTGATTCTGTACTGTTTTAAACACAACAGCATAAGTTTTGGAAAGTGAGAGTTCACAGAGAAGAACTACAATTCATTGTCATTTTTATATTATAGAAGCTGTAGCAGATGTTTTTAGATATTTAACAAGAAAATTCTTCATGTGTTTATGCAACACATTAGAGCTGAAATCCAGAGGTAAAGAAACTGATCTGTGCTGAACCTTTTGCAGTATCATAATCTCTCAAAGAAGATGAGAAAAATGGTTACTTCTTGGATTTGGTTACAGTGGCCACAGTGTGACCATCTGAAAGAGCTGATAATAACATTTGGATTGAATTGCAGTTGGGCTGCTCTGAGAGTAGAGCTTATTTGGTAAGCAGCCTGTCTCTTCTCTAAAGCTGCATCTGTATTCACTTACTCTCATAAACATCATCAGATCCTGGCTTTATTCTCTCTGAAAGTGAAAAGAAAGAGCTGAGATGTGCTTATCAGCTTCTAGGTTATCGTAAGGTCCCCGGACACATTCATATTTAGAAGCATCATGAGTGTTTGACATGGGTGGATTCATGTTTGTTTCAGACACTTTAAGAAGCCTGTCTGTTCAGATATTAGCTGATGCTTTGTAAAAAACATTTTGAGTAACAGCAACTGAAAAGTCAACATTTTGAGTTAATAATAATAATAATAATAATAATAATAATAATAATAATAATAATAATTATTATTATTATTATTATTATTATTATTATTATTATTATTATTATTATTATTATTATGATCATCATCATCATCATCATCATCATCAAGTATTAGTACTACACTCTTAAAAGAGATTGTTCTTCAAGGGTTCTTTAGTAAAGAAAAATGGTTCTGTATAGAACCATGAGCACTCAAAAAACCCAAAGGGTTCTTTACATGCTGAAAGGGTTCTTCAGACTAGTGAAGAATGTGCTGTAGATGGTTCTAGAAAACGTTTTGAAAATGTTGTATAGCATCAAAAAAGGGTTCCTCTATTATTACAAGCTTGATATCATAACAATATCAGAACCGTTATTGGGGCTATAACCCGTTTCAAAATCTATCTATGTGATCTCTATGTGCTCCAGCACGCTGTGCCGTTTAATCTCCACACAGCTCAGTGCTGACATAATTGTTCAGGTGCTAAATGATGAATAAAGCCTGAATTCTCTTTTGTCTTCAGGCGTGTGTATCATATGTGTTGTATTGCGTGTATTATATGCAGGCTAGATCACAGTGTTAGTGTTGGAGTGTGGTGAACTGACCGCTGGTGTCCTGTCCTTTACAGCTCTGCTCATGCTGAGGAGTCCCGGAGTCAGAGAGCGACAGCGCGGGGCTGCGGGCTTCAGTCTCCGTCAGCAGGTTAAAATCCATAACCCCCTCCAGCCTCTGTATACACACACAGACACACACACACACAGATAGATTTACATATACATACAGCAGAACCACAGAGCAGCATCAATGAGCTGAAGACGATAAAATTATTCAAAAAGCAGCTCTTCAGCTTAGCCCGAACATCAGGAGTGTTGTCCTTTCCATCATCACATCCTTAAAGCCCTGTTCATGTCATTTCATTTGTTGCTCATTTTTGTTAAGATTGTGGGTGTTTTTATTGTTTTTAAATGCTAAAATCTAATTAAATTAATAAAGAAGCCAATCATACCGCTGCATTAATGTAATGTCTGTTTAAATCCTACATTTTACATTTAACGTAAAATGTTTGACCTATTACCAATAACACCCACTATATATCATATACTTTATTTAATATAAACACTACTCATGTGATAGTGTGGGTAGTGCGAGTGTTTTACCTCCAACGTTTAACTTTTAAAGGTTTTTCATTTCATTTACGTCACTAATGTAATAACTTTGCCATTCCTTTTACACTACAGGTGAGTTAGTCATGAGTGTGTGTCCAATAAAACACTCTCTCGGTGTTTTAGTGGTAACTAAAGAAAACAGTCAAATAATCTGAGAAATGAACCGAATTATCCAAAAGTGCTTACCGTGATTATCATTTTGGAAACGGGCTATTTTAACACAAACCAAACAGGGAAATAACCCCGTGTATTACATGTGAAATTACTATAGTATTAATGTATTATATATTATAACCTTTGCAAAAATCAGGTCTTATAGAATTGAACAGAAATGTACCATATGGATGTATAAAGTGACGGTATCTAAAAGCAAAATAATAATAATAACATATAATTCTTTTTTTTTCAAATTTTCATGATATTCTGTAATTTTTGATGCGACACTGCGTAGATTAGTAATTGTTATAAATGTATCATATTTGATCACAGAATAC
>BRDA01001702.1:32178-44678 GCA_036984385.1 Crenuchus spilurus
TATATATATATATATATATATATATATATATATATATATATATATATATATATATATATATATATATACATATACAGTACAGTGTATATGTGTACATATGTATGTCAGCAATTTGTTTAGATCGCAGCGCAAACACATGACACTCTTGTCTTTAAATAACAGTTTCGCGAGGAACGACGGTCCGTAATAGAAACTAAAATAACAACTCGTGTATTTATACAACAGCAGTTAACACCTCTCATAAGAGACAGATTCACTCCCTTAACACTGCTCAGAGCTCAATAAAGTCCTTCAGGTCACCTAAAGGCCGCTCAAATCCTGCTCAGAAAGCGCATCCATCACTGAGCTGCAGAGGAAATGAGACTTACAGCTGAGCAGGCACTGTCAAATCACTTAGCTCACATGCTCACATCCCAAACCCCACAGCACACCCAACCAAACCACCTGCATCACCTTGACCTGCGGAGGTCTGATCTTTTCACTGACAGGTAGACGTTGGTGAATTGTTTGCTAACGTGTATTTTTCTTTGGAGCAAATTTGAACTCGCGAGATCCTACTAACTTCAGTCTGTAATACCTTAAACTCACTGACCATACGTCATATGATTAGTCTTCAGTGGCTGTTTTTGGTCATTTTTGTGTGCTATTATTAATTATATAGAGTTGTATACAGAGTAAATCTGCTAGTGTTAAATCAACACTATTAGAGTTAAATTATATATTAGAGTTAAAGTGTTATATTTTGACACCCTCAGTGTTAATTTAACTCTAATAGTGTTGATTTAACACTGACAGATTTACTGTGTAGAACCACATTTCTGCAAGAACTGCAATACACTGAATACTCTTTCTCTCTCTCTCTCTCTCTCTCTCTCTCTCTCTCTCTCTCTCTCTCTCTCTCTCTCTCAGTTAAGATGGGAGTTTTGAGGAAATTCTGATGGTTCTGAGTTTGGAAGAAACATATTTTTTCACTGTTGCTGCCACTGCTGAAGCGGCAGTTACACGTATTTTGTTAATATTTTATTAGTTAACATCCACATATTGTTTTTTGATTTAACCAAACCATGGACTTACAACTCAGTAATTATTACACAAACAAAATCATAGACTTCAGCTAAGGTAATGATAATATACACGACAGATAAAACTTCACTCTGTAACTCTGAGAAACTGCACTTTGTGATGCAGAGTCAAAGCAGCTAATGCAGTCACACATAAAGTCAGCATTCCTGTGTACAAATACCAATAAAAATGCTAAACATGGGCCCATCAAAGAAGCCCTTATTGTTAGGCAAACGCAAAGTATGTTAAATAATGTGGATGTGAGATGAATGACATGTGAAATGCCTTATTGCTATGCATAGAGTTAAGATGATCTGAACATAACCGTGTTTATTTGAATGAGAAATCATGTAGTGATCAGTATTCACATGGGGACCCTCAGTGAGGAGATTAGCAGTGATGAGACATGACTGAGAGGGAAAGCTGTTTCCCAGCTCAGGCTAGTTTCAAGTGAAAAATAAAAAGGCTCTACCAGGCTGCATGAAAGATGACCTAATTTATCTGTGGATTAATAATAATAATAATAATAATAATAATAATAATAATAATAATAATAATAATAATGATAATAATGATAATAATAATAATAATGTATTTGTAATGTAACAATGTAATGTAATGTAATAAATGTATTTTAATTAATAAAAAATAGTTCATGCATGCTATTGTCTAGTTTTTCAGTTATAATGACCTTGACATTGCAGATTTTTTCTTAAATCAGGCCTTTAAATAGATATTTGAGGTAAACCTCATACAAAGGCGGAATCCACAGTCATATATCAGAATTAATGAGGGTTAAATAAAACAATAAATATTTCAATTAGAGCAACAAATATTTCAAAACAATATTTGATTATATATTTATGATTAGATTTAGTCCCAGCTTCTACTTTTTAATTAAATATTCACTGCATCAGCATATCAGATATTATTCCCATATCAATACATCCTTAATACATACAATCCAGTGCTGACATTAATCATATAAGCATGCAGATGCTCAACCACATCCAGACTATTTTAAACAGAGATCATGCTTCAGGTTTTGTGTGTTAAAATGTATTCATGAGTCATTCTCTTCCACTGTCTGCATGACTTGATCTTACAATAAGAGAATATGTTCTGCTGCTGAAGAGCACTGATTGATGTGCTGGATCAACAACAACAACAAAAAAAACTTCTCATGAAACAAGAGCCAGCTATTATCAGTGCTGAGTGAAACATCTCATAGGAATGCATCTGGCACAATACAAGTAAAACACAGCATACACCCAAGTATTTCACACTGCAATTTAGAGACCCAGTGCTTCTCATCTCAACAGTCAGTCAAGAAAAGATCAAATATATATGGTGCAGTCCTAAACAAACCTCCTTAAAAGCTTTCTTCCCTTGGATGTAAATGGCTGCAGTAGAAGTATGATGTTAATACTTCAAACATGATCTCATTTGTCTCATTTGATCTCAAGTGTCTTCAGTGGACCTTTAAGCATAACTTAACAACTTTTTTTCTTCTAGAGCTTAACTCTAAATTAGCCTTAGGTGGCTTTATTTTAAACATGCTTTTGTCCAGTTAGAGCTGTGGACATCAGAGAGAATGATGGGTGTCTAAGGAGGAAAAATTCAGCTCAGGAAATGTCACATCCAGAACACACTGTGAAGTTCCTCTGTTTTTTTATTCTGGATTTAGTAGGTGACCTTGGCTGATTTAGTTGAGAACAAGGTGTGACTGTCCTCCTCCTGGTCCCAGGAGGCATATACATGACATCCACATTAACTCCACATACAGAAAGGTACTCTGCACATGGCTCCAAGTACAACCTTTACAGTCTGAACTGATTGCACAATGCTCACAACTATTCACAATCAATTTGTGCAAAATCCTTTATGTGGAAAGAGCTCATGGTATGAACGAGATTTCAGGCCAGCATTATTCTCTGACCACCTATATAATAATAATAATAATAAAATAATAATAAAATAATAATAATAATAATAATAATAATAATAATAATAATAATAATAATAATAATAATAATCTCACGATCGGATAAAATAATTCATTTTAAATTTTAATTAATTTAATTAAATGAAGGCTTTCGCTCCAAAACAAATTATACACCATTTTTATTCGTTTTATTTGCTTAATATTTGCCTGTTTTTAATGGCATATTGTAATTAATGCTATTTTTATTACAGAAATAATCACGTGTTCTCCATTGCACATCAACTGTTATTCAAAACTCTTTCATATGTAATCCTTTCAAAACTATTACAAATAGATCTACGGAATTTATTTGTTTTTACAACAAATGTTTGAATAATTCTGCAAATGCTGCAGTGTTGTTTTATTTTTATCTGCTGATTAAAAAAGTTCAGAACGGCAGGAGCATCAAAGCACATCTTTAAAACTTATTTAGTGTACACACCTTACACCTTACAGTGAAGGGACATTATACCGTAATAATAATAATAATAATAATAATAATAATAATAATAATAATAATAATACGACGTTAAATAAATTATTCATATTAAATTAATATTAAGTGGATTTTTTTTTTTTTTTTTTTTGCTTCATCCACATTTCCTCTTTATTACAAACTGTTAATAAAGCAGTTTATAACTAATAATTAATTATTAACTAACTGTTATATGTACACTGATTTCACAGCTGTTCATTCTTTCATCTGTTTGCTTCAGGTGTAAAGCAGAGCAGCTCAAAAGTATGTCTCAACTGCAGACATATATAAAGAAGAAGATGAAACACTGTCCTGCCATGTCCTGTCCTCTCCTGCTCTGTCCTGTCGCGCCATGCTCTGTCCTGTCCTGCTCTCTTCCGCCCTATTCTGTTCCTCCCTGTCCCACCCTGCTCTGTCTTGCTCTGTCCTGTCCCTCCCTGCTCTGTCCTGTACTGCTCTGTCCCGTCCTATTCTGTACCTCCCTGCTCTGTCCCACCCTGCTCTGTCTTGCTCTGTCCTGTCCCTCCCTGCTCTGTCCTGTACTGCTCTGTCCCGTCCTATTCTGTACCTCCCCGCTCTGTCCCACCCTGTTCTGTCTTGCCCTGCTCTATCTTGCTCTGTCCTGTCCCTCACTGCTCTGTCCTGTCCTTTCCTGCATTGTCCTGTCCTGCCCTGTCCCGCACTGTTCTATGTTCCTCCCTGCTCTGTCCTGTATACTCTGCTTTGCTTTGTCTTCTCCTGTTCTACCCTGCTTTGTCCTGTCCTGTTCTCTCATGTTCTACCTTTGTGCTATCATGCTCTGTCCTGTCCTGTAAGTAAACAGTCTTCAGTGTTCTCAGGTGAACTCTGTTAAGACAGAGTCTGCATCGATGTCATTCGGGTCTGTAAAAGCAGAGCTCAGGCAGCGAAAGGTCCTCTCCTCGCGCGCGTCCATCTGCTGACCGGGCAGCGGCAGACTGAGCGCGTTTCCCCGCAGCATTAGGCTGGGAATTATTCATAAACGCGTCCAGAATTAATTCGTGGGATTAAGAGTTGATTAAGATGTGTGTCACTTTGCTGTCTGAGAACTTATTAAGGGCCCACTCGAGCTGGCGGCAGATGGAATTTCCACCCAATGTTTGTAGATGTTAATTTCTGCCCTCCTAACATCCATTTGCATTTGGCCGTGTGTGTTAAAGCGCGTCTTTTCTCTTCATCTTCATCTCGTTTTTTAACCTCTGCAGATCCGTGTAGCAGCGATCCGTGTTCATCTTCACACTCAGGCCTGCTGTTGTTTTTGATGGAATATCTCTGAAGCATCTTCAGAGCCGGACTGGATGTAAATGTTCAGAAGAGAATCAGACAGAACCGAGATGTCTGAGAAGGTCAGAGAAACGCAGAGCGATGCTCCAACTTTCTGTTTGGATTGTCTGTCATCAGCTTTTACACTGTAACACAAGTTTATGTGATTACACAACACTGAACCCTCTCTGTACACACACACGGCCGGCTGTACTGACGGGCTGATGGAGGAGGTCTAATCCCGCTAATGAAGCTCAGCTCTGATCTGATCTCCGGCTGTTACCTCCGTCACTGCTCACAGTTTGGAGAAAAAACATCTTCTGTGAAAAATCTGCTTCATTTACTTCTGCGGCCTCTGAGCTCTCAGCCAGCAACACAACCGCGTATTTAACACTATAATAATCTGTATAACAGCTCAGTGTGAATAATACAGTCAATAACCTTAATTATAAACTTAATCATCTCTCTCCCTCTCTAATATATATAAAGTGTGTGAACGTGTCTTTTACAGTTGTGCGTAAAAAAGCACGTAACTATGTATTTCACTTTGTTATTTCAGCATTCACACTAACAAATAAACGAATAAATGAACAAATAATTCAACAGGGTTTTTATTATAATGGTCAATTATATTAAGCAAATTATTACACGTAAGATTTATTGTGAAGTATAATAATAATAATAATAATAATAATAATAATAATAATAATAATAATAATAATAATAATAATAATAACAAAAAGGATAATTATTTATAATACATTTTAAATGAATTATTTATTATTTATTTATACATTACTATACTACTACTACTAAATAATAATAATAATAATAATAATAATAATAATAATAATAATAATAATAATAATAATAACAATGCATTGCTGTTGATGTTTTATAAATATATGTTGTAAAATATTTTATTAAATACCATTTTTATATTTTTTTATATATTTTCTGTGCAAACACTTTTCCGTTCTGAATTTAAAATCCGATTTTCTTTTTTTCTTTTTCTAATATCTTTTTTTATTGCTGTGAAAAGACTTTTCACAAGCAACTACATTCGAGATCAAGCAGTGTGTGTGTGTGTGTGTGTGTGTGTGTGTGTGTGTGAGAGCACCTGCCGCCTATCAATTTGAACAAATATTTTTTGACCTCTGAAAAATTCGCACTTAGAGCCGCAGAGACTGTTGACTATCAGCACTGTTGAGTCAGGACAGACTCTTTTAGAAGAGAAAATGTGTTTTAATCGCGGGTACGAGGCTGGACCTGTAGCTCAGGTTAACAGACTGATGGTGTGTTACAGAAAAATGAAGATGTGTGTAGTTAACCTGATCACTCAGTTTGAGTCCTGACTGCGCTGCTGAATTAATTTAACATAACCGGACACTTCAGAGCAAAATAAGACACTGAAGTAGCTTTACAGTGAGATTTAACCAGTCAGTCTGTTCAGAGTGAAAACCGGTCATAAGAGAGCTTTTATGTTGTGTTGTGAGTATTTGGATACTATGATGAAAAGGTCATTTGCTGTACAATATTTTGAATTTATTCAAATGTGTCCTCTGGATGCAAATAAATAAATCAACACAATTATTCACAAAAACTAAACAAAATCAACGGTGTTCATATATTATATTCATGTTTTGAACCTGATGTCAGTTTAATTAAAGGGACACTACTGATCTGTAACCTCACCATCTGTTAATAAAAACTTAAATACTTCCGTCCATGAGAGTCATTCAGCGAGTTGAGTTCTTAATGACTTTAAGACCATGTAGCCTAACCACAGACCTCCCTCAGAGAGATGGTGAAGCTGAGCTGTTAAGCGGGACATCCGCTGAGTCCGGTCCGGCTCCAGGCTGCGCTCAGGCGGGGCAGCCGGGCTGGATGAGCCGCTGATTCAGCGGTGCAACTCAAACATGTTTAACACAACACAGAGCGGCTCAGTCTTCAGCTCACTGAGCATTGAGCGGCTTTTTACTTACATCAGATCCCGCTTCGCTGGAAGTAATCCCCGCTAAACGCAACTTCTTGATGACTGGACTGCAGCTGTGAAGTGATGTAGCCCTCAGCCGTCATGTAGAAAGTTCCCTGGACTGTAAAAAAATGCCGAAAGCTCCCGTTTCCTTCTCTCACGTTTGGCTTTCATACGGACTGCTGGGAAAGTGAAGGCTTGATCCCCACACAGAGGGGGACTGACTTTATGCTAAATATCTTGTGCGACAGGTCTACATCAGGAAAAAGGACTGCCCACCTCTCTCTCTCTCTCTCTCTCTCTCTCTCTGTCTCTCTCTCTCTCTCTCTCTCTCTCTCTCTCTCTCTCTCTCTCTGTCTCTGTCTCTCTCTCTCTCTGTCTCTCTCTCTCTCTCTCTCTCTCTCTCAGCCACGTTTCGCGCTCTTACACACACCAGTAAGACTGCTGGTTCATTACACCGTCTTCTACTTTCAACCAATGTTTAGATTTTTGTGGTTGAGGATGTGGAACATTTCTTCCCATTGGAGGCAAATAATCAAAATCGTCCTCACTCACTAGATGTTTTCTCACATTCTTTACAAAAAAGTACCATGGTATCATCACGGTAACTAAAATAATATTACTATAATGCAATTAATACTACTAATAGTAGCTATGGTAAGAGTGACTTTTGTGTCCAAAAAACATGGTTTTACCATTTACCATACCATAGCACTAACAGTTTATTTTTGTGTGGGATGCTCTTCATACACAGCTTACTTTCTTAGTCTCATAGACTGTTTTTTTGTATAATTAAATAGGATATTAAGAACTCTGGAAACCACTGCAAATGTCCATCCCAGTCTTTAGACCTGAACCCAACCAAAAACCTCTGGAATATGATCAAAAGTAAGATGAGCTAAGATTCCAGCAGTGCTTTATGATTATGATTAAATGAAGCTGAGCTAAGACTATGACATTACTTTTAAAAGTTGCATATTTCTTGTCTAAGGACAGCAAAGTTGTTTGATGTTGTCTCATATAGAAATGCTTTTAATGCTGAGTTTACTTTCTCAGTCTCATATTAATGTATTAAAAAATGACAGACTATACAACTATGGAAACCATTCAAAATGACAACACCAGTCTACAGACCTGAACATAAGTGAGAACCTGTGGAATATACTCAAGAGGAAGATGGATGGCAGAAAGACATCAAACGAAGCTGAGCTGTTTATAGTTTTGCTGTACATAAAGGACTGTTGGAGAGAATGATAAAACATTCCAAAGGGGTGCTATCAGAACTAAGACTGTTGGTTCACTGACAATGCCAGACATTAATTTATGTTTTTGTATTATGAGGATGCCAATGACTACCACAGTACTGCTGCTTTACACTTTTAAAATGCTTTATTTTCAAACGATGACAAAATCTTGTTGACTCAAAATAGATTACATTTTTTTTTAGAAGTTGTATCTTTCTAGTTCATGAAAGTCACTCATGATGTTCCTCACTCATATTGCAAGTCTTTTAGATGTTCTCTCACATGGAAAAAATGTTAACTTTCTCAATCTCATAGAGTATGTTTTCAAAAATTAAATATACAACTATTACAAATGTCCAGCCCAGTCTTTAGACCTGAACTGAAAAACTGTCTATGTGATTAAGAAGAAGATGGATGTCCATAAACCATCAAAAGAAGCTGAGCTATAATTATTGTTGTTGTACACATAAAGGACTGATGGAAACACTGCCAAATCATTCCACAAGCATGCTAACAGAACTAAGACTGCTTGTACACTAGACCAGCTTCTTCTACTATCATCCAGTGCCAGGCTTTTACTCATCATTACTCTCAGATTATCTCTAACAAACTTGTGCAGAAACACACAAACTCATATAAACTCTTTGCAGCGTTGCTACAGGAGTCAAAAGATGAACATTTCAGCAGAGCCTAAATATGGACAGATCTGCCACTGCATTGAATTTACATTTGTATTAATAAGTGCTATCAAGTTGATTCCAACTGCTACTGACCATATGGACAGTGTTCCTCCAGAACGTGTCTTTTGTTTGGTCTTTAGGTTTCTCAATGTCTTCTTCATTATTCCTTTGATTGTATCCATCCATCATGTTGATGGTCCTCCTTTTATTCAACTGCTCCAAGCAAAACTGTCCTCTCAACTGAACTGATACTTCTCATAATGTCTCAACAATAAATGGTCTTCAGTTTGGTTATCTGAGCTTCTAGTGAAAGGTGAAGTTTGATTTGACTGAGAGTCTATTTATTTGTTTTATTTGCCATCCAAGGTTTTCTCAAAAGTCTTCTCCTACACAAAGGCTCAAAGGAATCAATATTCTTCTTGTCCTGTTTTTTTATTATCCAGCTTTCACATCGGTAAAGAACAAAAGAAAAGACTAGTGTGGATTATTCTAATTTTTAATGAAATGTTGTACAATTCAACTCATACTAAAAAGAAGTAAAAAAACAATAATTGTGTTGATGTAACATTCTGTTCACATGCAACTGTATGTAAATTGCACTAATGGGTAGAAAGCATGCATGACATTTATAAGCACATGTGGGATTTAACCTGGAACCTTTTGGCTGAGGATGTCAAAGAACAAGTGACATAAGATTTTTTCAAAAGCTGCATCTTTCTAGTCCATGATAATCACTCATAATGCTCCTTACTCATATTGAGAAGTTCTCAGATTGACATATAAATGTTTTTTAAAAATTAAATGTATAACTCTGGAACATGTGCAGCCCAGTTTCAAAATACTGTACTGTTTCTGTAAATAGCAGAACATGACATTATCTGCAAAAGGCATATAATTAAACATTCTTTTCAACATTTTAATTTTTGTTTTGTAAAATTTTAAAGTAAAAAATGAAAGGCGCACCATACAAACATTTTGGCACCCCAAAATATTTGAGCTCTGATATCTTTTACAAAAGTCTCAGACCTTAATTAGTTTGTTATGAAGCAATTGTTTGCAATCATCATTAGGAAATGCCAGGTGATGTAAATTTCAAAGTATTATAGAACTTTGAATACTTAAACCATCCAAATCCACTTGAAAAACAATTACACAAAGCAAGACAAGGCTGTAAGAAGAAGCATTTTCAGGTAGCTGTTTCTTCAGTTTATAACATAATAAATAATAGATAGTGGGTGAAAATACTGGAAACACTGTTCTGATCTAAATGTAATAGTGCAGGTCATCTTACATGGATTTTCTGCTAACAGGATGTACTGTAGTGATACTGCTATATCAACATAGGACACATCAAGCTCTGTCCTTGTGCAATGATACTGAATCAATGATACTGAATTTAAACCAGAAAGTATAGTCTTAGATTAATTAACTCTTATTGTCTTGTACAAAGTGCATGTACAAAGTGCATGAACACTTATCGTACTTTTAGGAGGATCACAGTTTTATTTATAAAGCTTACATGGTCAGTAACTCTAGCTATCTTACTGACACTTAAGTCTGCCAAAACAATATTAAAGCAAGACTAACAAAATTAATAATTAATTAAAAAATTGAAGACAAAATTAACCTTGTTTCCCATACCATTGACAGACGTGGAAAGGTTATCCCATAGCTAGTTGTAACAGAATGAGAGACTATTTGCCATATTTACAAGAAAAAAATGAATTCAAATCTATTCTATGCAGTTTATTCCTAAATACACAGACACTGTGGCATTCCAATAAATGCATGAAAAAAAACACTGCAACAAACACTTACAATATTTTCTAACACAAATAAATAAAGAGTTTAAAAACTAGAACAGTTTTGAATTTATTTGAGGGTATTTTTTAGAGGCTAGTTCATGTTGGGTGTTACACAGCTTGTTTTAAACCTAATCCTGCCATGTGGAGGCTGCAAGGTTAACTATCACTGTAGATGCTAGATATGCTCCAAAACAGGCACCAAGTTAAAAAAAAATAGAGGTGGCTTTCTTTGACTTGTAAATTCAATAAATGTACTTTCATAGAACAAAGTCAGAACAAATACCTCTTCAATGGCTATGAAAACTTTTAGGTGAAGTTGACATGCAAAACAAAGAATAACAACAATAACTTACAGAAATATTAGCAACCATGCAACCCAATATTTTTTTGTAATGAGATTAATATTTGTTTTTAATTGGTAAAAAGGAAATGAAGTTTATAAAAGCAAGAACAAACTTTAAATTTTTGGCCATATCAAATGTATTATAATAACTGTACATGAAATAGGGTATATGTAAAATGATGACGAATGCTAAAGATGATAAAAGGAAGGAAGAAGTTTGGACCAAGTAGACTCTTTCAAATATCTGGGATGTAGAGTAACAAAGGCCTCGGACTGTGCCAGTGAAGTGGAGTCAGGAATGGACATAGGCATAGTGATGATGGTCAAATTGACAAAGATGTGGAAAAGCATGTCAATTAACACCAACAAGTGCATCAGGAAGTTGCTGAAGATCTCATAGATGAAGATGATGACCACTGAGCAAGATGGCCAGAACTGAAAAGGAGTCACTGATGGACATTAAATCCTGCAAGTTACATTACTTTGGTCATGTGATGAGGCAGCACATGAAAATATTGAAGGAAGTCTTTTGACTGGACTTGTGGAGGGACTCTGAAGACATAAAACACCAAGAATAACCTGGATGGATATCAAGACATGGACTGGATTATCAGGTGCTAGCCTGCTACAAGCAAGAGACAGAGGGAATTGGAGAGAAGTGACTTGTCTGTGCAGCCTCCCAATGCAAAGTGATGACGGCGTGTGATGTGATGTGAATAGAATGTATGTAATAGTTTACTATTGTCAATAAAGCACTAATTTATAAAATTTCTAAAGTATTTCAGTGCTAACAGGACTCCCTTGTAGAGAATGTTATTTTTATTCAAAACATAAGTGAGTGAGTTACAAGCCAGGTGCATGAGGCCCTTCGCATCTAAAAAGGTAAGAATATCACTAAAATATACTGCTAATTTGAGACTCAAGTAAAAACTATAATTTCATGAAACTTCAATCAACTTCATATGAACTGAGTGGATATTTCACTGGGGGTCTCCAACACATTACTGGTGAGCTACCAGTTGCTCTTTATCCATTTCAGAGTGACTTGATAAAAGTTTACAAAACATTATATTGCACCCATTTCTAACACAAAATCATTATTTTTAGCAATCAGCTGTAAACGAAATGAGTTACACTGTTGTTCCAATAAAAAAAATGAGTACTGAACATCAGTTTTTCATACATGTTCACGCAAAATGTTATTCAGTTGGTTTGGGTGGAGATCAATAATGTGAAAAACATTAATAATAGTTAATACACAGTTATATCAGAATATTATGATAACCTTAATCATGTATCTGTTTTGCAGGCCCAGATGTAGCAGTGATCTTGATCAATGATCTTCTGTTGCACTTTCCTCATTGCTTTAGTGTTCACTATAGAGATTAACTGGTACACTGTGGTGCATCTATTGCTCTGTACCACTCTGTCATTGTTCCTGTCTGGCATTAATGACCCGTGAGGAACCCCTGTTATGCTGTTGGGATGCACTCAATCAATATATGAGAAGGTCATTCTCAGTACACCTTCATAATGGTGGCTCTAGATCATCCCAATAAGATAGCAGTTTCTGTGATGCTACCACTCTTCACCTGTACCCTATTATCATGCCCTTATGGACATCAGTCAAATCACATCCTTTGTCATTGAC
>BRDA01001702.1:47178-50821 GCA_036984385.1 Crenuchus spilurus
AAGGAAACGGTCTTGGTAACCTGCTAGCTGTTTAGCTAGCCACATCAGTAGAAGACGTACTGAACGCCATTTTGGATTCGCTGCTGAACAGGTAAATGATTTTGTGTCCAAACTTAATGAAAATGTAGTTAAACAGTTACTTGGTTGATGCACAGAGTCAGTCCCAGGAGTGTGTCTTGAGAAAACTGCAGCACTTCATTGTCTACATGTCAGGCCAGTGACAACTTCAGAGCTAGCCGGCTAACGTTAGCAACCTGTAATGCTATCTGTCAAGTTGTAACAGCAACTGGGCACAGTAACAAGTAATACACACGGGGAAAATACTCTTATTAGTATTTCTGAATGTTTACGCGGCAAGAAAATTATCACTACCTTTGTTTCTTTCTATATTTGTCAGCTGTCAAACTAGGCCTGCTCTGTTACAGATGGCTAACTAGCTAGCTGACTTTTTAAGATAGCTGATTATAATATCTGAAACATCGCCTTTCCAAACATGCCGTATTGCTTCAGTGTCCCCTTTAGATATTTATGCACTTCTAATTATTTAATGGTCTTTTATACTTTCTTGTGTTCCTCACTAATGGAGATCAGCTGATGACTTGATTGATGCTCCGCTTACGTTGAGTGCTGTTACACTCATGTTACCTCCCCTGCCTAACCCTCTTATGTAAAAGTCCTCATAAGTGTAGTATAGTACTCTTAACCCACAAGAACCCAAACCCAATTCTGCTTAAAGGAAAATTATTAGGAATACAAAAACAGATCACGTGGAACATTTCAGATTTTTTTAAAATGCTCTCATAGAATCTGTAATGTTACATATACGTTATATTGTCAAAGATCTGTGATGTTGCATATGTTACATTGGGCGTTTGCGGTACACGTAGGGTACACTGGGCGTTTGCGGTACACGTAGGGTACACTGGGCGTTTGCGGTACACGTAGGGTACACTGGGCGTTTGCGGTGCACGTAGGGTACACTGGGCGTTTGCGGTGCACGTAGGGTACACTGGGCGTTTGCGGTGCACGTAGGGTACACTGGGCGTTTGCGGTGCACGTAAGGGTACACTGGGCGTTTGCGGTGCACGTAAGGGTACACTGGGCGTTTGCGGTGCACGTAAGGGTACATTGGGCATTTTCCTAATTTGAAAATAAATCAGCTTGAGTTTTTTATGTAATAACACAGCTTTGCTTTTACGTTTCAGCACTTCTACTGGTTTATCATAAATATTTTTTTCAGTTTTGGTTTACAACACAAATGTGCCTACTATATAAAAAATTAATAAGACTACTTCACACCAATGTTTTGTAAATGTGGTCACTTGGACACACATTCACAAACTGTCATGACTGGGTTCAGTATGTCACTTAGCAATGTCATGAAAACAAAGTGAAGGAAAAAGTTGTATTAGAACTTTCCATACCCTTTGTGGTTTGTAACACGTCACCATGGACTGTATACTATTAACTTATGGGTTAATACATTTTGCTCAGTATATGTTCTACCGACTCATGAAGGACCTTTAAAACATGTGATAACATCTTAAAGCAGTGATTCATTCTTATAAATCAGTAAGTGAGTTTATTTGGAAGACGGTAAAAACAAACAATTTAGGGGGCATTATATATAAGATCTTATTTTACAGTGATGTAGAGCATTGTCCCTCATGTTTGACTGTCATCTGTATATGTGGTGGAATGTAGGAGGATGGTGTAAAGTTACACATTTCACGTAATACTCTAGTATCCAAATGATTTTAAGATTACTTTTAATTGCATGGTGTATGATTAAGGTTCCTCTGAACTTATATGTATAATATGTTTCACATAATGTGGAGTTCTGTCAACATAGAGACTTCAATGATATTTGCTTAAACAGAAGTATCATTCCTATTGATCTAGCCTTTGGACATAAAGTACATAGACTTTAATAGGTATACATACCCTTCTTTGATCTCTGGATTTGCATTTTGATTGTATTATGTATATATAGGCAGGCCCTATGAGGGCATTTTGTGATATTTGTGCAACATGTTTGTTTTAATCATTAAGATTCGTTTAATCATTCAAATTCATTTTATCTTTAGTTATCTTGCATGTTTCCAGTATCAGTGCATGTTTCTTATGTCTTATTATCCTCTTATATAAAGATTATGGAACATGCTGCTTTGGTTAAGCCTTATAAGGTTAATCAAGACACCTTCTGTTACCTGTTCTAACTCTTCCTCATATATTAAATAAAGCAAGTGAATAGGTACAAATGAGCTAATAAGGGCCCTCTGTAGCACTAAGATTCAGCTGTTATGTTCATTTCCAGCATATAACTAATTACAATAATATTCAAGAATAAAAGGCATGTCTTTAAAAAGAGAAATGTGAACAGAGTTTGCCGATAAAGTCATATAGCTGTGTTTTACATTGTAAGATCACGAAAAACCAACACGCTGATTAGCATAAAGTCTCAGGAAAAACACCTTGTAGTCTTGTAATGTCAGAGTTATATTATTGCATAATAACATTGGGTTTTGTTGACTTTTATAGAATATAAAAATGTCCATTGCACATTAAATGATTATGGATCATATAATATGCAACTTAAACCTGTTGCTGAACTGAATGCATCCCAAAACATTCGTGCTTCACGATACCTAGGAGGCGCAGATTAATCATGGAACTTGTAACACACATGTATGTACAGTATAGTACTCTCTCTCTCTCCACTTTTTTTTTCTTTACACACAAACATTGTCATGCAACACTTGAGCTTGTTACTGTTCTAGTAATCGTCAGCTAGTGACCTAGCATTTTTTATGCATCTGGTTTGTTCAAGCAGCCCAGCTTTCCTGCTTATTTGCGCTGTTGTGGTAATTCTTGGAACTTACATTGTACAGTCACTCGTGCTCCAGCCACAACTCAATTAACTTGTGTTCAGTTATAGAGATCCATTTCTTGTGTGAACACCTGACTATTTTTCTTTTTGTGTTTACTTGCAGTTTTCAATTGATATTGACAGGAACAGTTCAGGTCGAGTTGCTGACCATTATACACTACGAGATTATGCTCAGAGTGGGGACAAAAAAATAAATCACACTTGATTTACTTGGACTGGTCTGAGACATGATTGGGAGTCCAAAAATCTGAGTCTGCGTCCCTCACACATTATTCAGTTCGCTCTCCAACTGTCAGCTCCAACTGATGAATGGCCATCTTTCCACTCTAGCCTCTCAGTACTAGTGTTGAACAACAACTTGATTACAGTCATTATTTTTTTATTTTAATTTTGTTCAGAATATTGTGCAAATACCAGATTTTGAACCCAATTTTGTGAAGTGAAACAAATCAAATTGTGAGTGGAGTGCATTGTTACAACCCTAGCACATAGCCTAACGTATTATTTTGTTCTGACTCTAGATTCACTATGGTGGACAAGAATATATACATTGTTCAAGGAGAAATTTCAACTGTAGTCGGTGCTATCAAGAGAAACTCTAGATGGAGTACCCATACTCCTTTGGTAAGTTGTCCTGTATTGTGAAACACTCATATAAATGTACAAACCGGATTCCAAAAAAGTTGGCACGCTATACAAATTGTGAATAAAAACTGAATGCAATGATGTGGAGATGGCAAATGTCAATATTTT
>BRDA01001702.1:50921-69078 GCA_036984385.1 Crenuchus spilurus
CTAGGGATGTTCTAATGCATTTTTCTTTGCCTGTAACTTCAGGTGCATTTACAGACTTCCATTTCTTTAATTGGATTGCTAACTAAAATGTTCGGTAACACTTTCTATGAAGCCTACATTTATAAGTCATTATAAATGTGTTTATAACCGTTTATAACTTGGTAATAATGCTTTATAAGCATACTTATAAACTCAAATAATGCATCATGAGGCTCTAATTATACATTATAACTCTGGGTTTGATTACTTATAAACATGTTAACATTAATGTTATAATTTATTATAATGCATTATAAGCAAATAATGTTCTGCACTCTTATAAAGGCCTTATTACAATTATAAAGCATTATGAACATAAATGCCATCACAGAGTGCTTCAAGTAAAGTGAGAGACATTTGAAGTTTTTCCTCATTATAAACATTTTCAATCATTGTAATGCTTTATAAACCGACAATGACCTGATCAGTTATAAAGGACTTACGAAACCTGTATTTATAAGCCATTATAAATGTGTTTATAACTCGTTGTAGCATTGTAATAAAGCTTCATAAGCACACTTAAAGTCAAATAATGCATCATAAAGCTCCTATAATAAACTATAGCTACTGTGTAGTAATCACATAGTAACACAACTTTCACTATACATTTAATGCATTTTTCCTTATAATGCATGAATTTAGGTTGAATGTCATGTGTGAATAATTATAAAGCACCTAAAATACATATTAGCAATAATAAACACATAAATGTTTATAATGCCATAAATGAGTGCTTCAAGTAAAGTGATGTTTATCATTATTGTTATAACTTCATTATAAGGTACCTATAAACATTACTGTTGTAAAACAAGGTGAAAACAAACTGATTATAAAAGACACATTATTCAGGGTTCTTGCAGGTTTTGGTGAGTTAAATTTAAGACTTTATTAAGACCTTATAAGACCATTCTCAGTGAAATTTAAGACCAACATGACAAATTGCCAGAAACATTCTAATGATCCCAAATATTCTCAAAACATTTTGTTATTAATTCAGTTATTGAAAACTATTAATTTCATTCAATATTAGAACTGATAGTTACATTTTCAACACAAGTAACCTTACCAACACAACACTAGCATGTATAATACAACCTCACTGTACATATGTCCGAGTTCTTCTTTTTTATCAACAATCTCAGTATCAAAGGTCTTGCTTGCTCAACACATCCGTGCGCGCTCAGAATTGTGGCATAAACATAATGCCATATCCAATAACACCAGGAAAAGTGGAAAGATTTTTCGCTAGTCGCTTTTTTGGGGGGGGAAAAAGACTGAAAACTCGTAAAAAATGCAACGAAGGTTGCCAACGGCTCTAACAATGTCTTCATGGAAGCAGTAGCATGCGGTTATCATGGGATTTGTAGTTTAATGACAACACCCACACCGGTAGTCCCCCCGTAAACACAGAACAGAACTACATTTACACTAATGCATTTAATCGACGTTAGCAGAAGTTAGCCAAACTATCTTCCAATTAGACCACGCTACTCTGAAAGTTAAAGTAAAATGTTAAGACTTTAATAAATTTAATTGAAGACCTTGTAAGGATATCTGGCCGTTTTTAGACTTTATAAGGCCTTAAATTTAAAGTTTTGAATTTTAGACTTAAGACCTTGCTGGAACCCTGATTATTGCCATTTTAATACTTCAGTTCTTCAATTTCAAAGGAAACAGACTAAAGCATACAATTACTTTGTACTTTAAGAAGAATAATTACACTCACATGTAGTTCAGTTCAGTTGTAATGCATTTTCATATAATTGCTATATAATATGCTTATAAAGCATTATTACCAAGTTATAAATAGTTATAAACACATTTATAACGACTTATAAATGTAGGCTTCATAGAAAGTGTTAACAAACGTTTCAGTAGTGTGACATTCTGAACGGATGTTTTTTATGGCTATTTGATAGTGTATTTATTATTCACTAATGATCTGATGTTTTGGGTGCTATTTACTTTAAAATACTGTAGTAAAATAACATTTCTTGAAATAATGAATTGTAAATATATCCAGTTGCTCTAACATGAAGGAACTAACTCCCAACTTTGAGCTCTTTTACTATCAGTTTTGTACATAAAGCTGCATAAACCTGGTAAACTGTCTTTGTGTGTCACTTTGTGTTATAATACTGGCACTGCAGATATTTAGGTTTCAGTTTCACTTTAAAATGTTTCACTTTAAAATGTGCACATTGCTTATTGACTCCTGAAAATGTATATTGCTCCTGCAGATAGCTGGATCTGTCTTAATAACTAGATCAACTCTAACCTAGATCCTTCAGACTGGATCAGAACTTTGGGTTAAGTATTGTATGGGTCTATATTGTGCCCTGTTTTTGTAACATTTGTATAATGGACTTGAGATGTCTCAGTATTTTAGAAATTATAATAAAATAAGTATTTAGAGAAACAGTCTGCAGTGGGAAGTGATTTTGTGATTGTCCTGATAATGACATTTAACAACTGGACATAGAGTAACTGTAAGGAAGGAAAAAAAACATTTATTTATTTGTTTGAAGAGCTTGAATGTTATTGGTTCTGTGCTCATCACCTTGTACATTGAACATGTCCAGTTCACACTCAATTACACTTCAGTGAAATCCCGTGACAGAATTGGCCTGTATACCCAAAAGCCTTTGAATCACCTCTTCACACCCCCATGGTCGGCATAGAACAGAACTCTGGCAAAGGCAGTAACATTCAAGTGGTCGCCTGTCATTAAAAAAAGCAGCTCCTATTTTTGGGCAACAGCTGGGTTTGAAGCAGAGCGCCATTGTAAAGGTGACATGGGTCAGAACTTTCTTGTTGGCGTCAGGGGTATGGAGGAGGAACAGGCGCTCTTGGATGATTAAACAACTGCCAGCCATTCAGAGAGCACATAAATATTCAATCGAGAGAGGTGACGCGAGGCCAGTCTTTTAAACCTGTTGACGAGCCTTTCTTAAATAGAATGGGATCAGCGCCGCCGATTACAAATTTTGACAAAAGCCGGTATGCTGACAGGGGCGGGAGACTGACTGGGTAGTGGCCCCCACAGCTGACGAGGGGACATGCTAACAACCCAGGACAACAAGGAGGCGATGACTGCTCTGAAAGCAAAATAGACCTGCCGATATACTGCTGTGCCAATCCCCCTCCCTCAACTGCTGCTCACTTTTTTTTTTATTGCTTAGTGTGGTGCCATGCCAGCCAACACAATGGGGTTTGAATCTTTCCTGTTGTTTGGAAAATCTTGGCCAAGGTACTTATAAGATATCATATTTTGACAAATCTCTTAAGAGGTACTATTTTGCTAGTTTAATTAGGTTTATGTCAGCATCATCAACTTAATTAATAACATAAAACTGAAACTGATCACTTCTCATTTAACATCTAGAATTATTTGTATGCCATGTAATATCATGTATATTTATTGAAAGATTTCATCAGCTGCAGTTTTTTTGCGTTTGTATGTTCTGCTTTTGTAAGTTATGAATAGTTGTGTATTGACATGTTTCACCTTCCTTGTTGAGCGACTCCAGCATGCACTGGGCAAACTCTAACAATCTCTGTTATGCACATAAGCCCATGTTGGTTTTAAACTGTAAAAATGTCTGTTAAACTGACAGTGGCTCTGAGTGATGAAATCCTGACTCTAAATTTATGACCTGGGAACACTTACTGCAGTGTGTCTTGCTCTTTAAGAGGTAGGGGGTGAGGTCACAGCAAGCTGGATCTGTGAACCAGTAAACTGCACCCTTACTTTTTAGTCCTGCATAGGTCAGGCTAATCCAGAGCTCAAAGGACAGATTTGTTCCTACTCAACAGCAGAGATGTATAGGTCTGCTCTTAATATAGCAGTACATTACACCACATCACACTTGCCTTCTGAGAAAAGAAGGATTGAAGAACACACATCCATTGATTAGTCCTAATTTTTTTTAAACCATCTGTTTATTGGCTTTTACAAGGGAAAACATACATCAGTTTAAGAGAGTAACAAATGTACATCTAAATATATAAATGGGAAGAGACTAGGGGAGTTACTACAGCACAATAAAAAACACAAGTAAAACAAATAATAAATAATGTAGACAATGTAAATAATTTAAAAAGGGAGAATTTACAATATATGTTGATTTCTGTTACAAGCATTAGTAAATATAACTATTAAGATATTAGAGGGACATAAAACATTAGGGACCTTAACATACATTAAGGAAGAGCAACGGAAGATAAATTTTCAACATAGACAAAAAAAAGGGTCCCAAACCTTAATTCCGTATCGAGCCAGCCCTAATACATGTAATCCTCTCTAGTTTTGCTTCACTACACGATTAATCCTAATTAATTTTATGTGTATAACTTTTTTCAGTCTCGTGTTTGGGGGTATTGTTTTAATGTTCACATGAGACTCAATGATGTTCTCAGAATTTTAATCCAATTTTAATTTACTGAGTAATAGCAAATATAACCTGCTGGCCACTTTAAAGTCATGGTTAAGGTTCTCACTTGTCTTAACTAGACCTCCTTAACCACATGTGGATGCTCCGCAGGCTACCATTAGTTTAATATTCTCTGTGACCATAAATTCTAACCTGCAGTGTACTAATTGAAATGTCTAATTGTGTGCAGCATTGGCTATTGATTTCTCACAGATCATCCAAAAAAAAAAAAAAAAAAAAAATTATATATATATATATATATATATATATTTCATCCATGTTTACATCTTCACAACTTCACAAGAGCTTCCTAGAGATTTGGTAGAATGTATTTCAATAGGTGCCTTTACTCATTAGTGGATATTGACACTGAGTGCATGATGAGTTCATGATACAAATTTAGAAGTCTCAAGGGAGGTAAATAGAATTTCTGTAGGGTTAGATGTGAAAAACACTATACATTCAAAATTAGATTGAAAAATACATTTTAGAAGCTTACTGAACAGTAACAATTTTTCCTGGTTTGAAGACATAATCAGGTTTAAATTTAATATAAGGTTAAATGTTAAGCAGTGGACTTAACAGTCTATCATAGGCTGTAGGGGAACATTGATTTAGGAGACACGCTCCACTCATCTGTTCTCAACAGTGATCACTGGTCTGTTATTGGCCATCTCTTTCTAGTACACATTTGGCCATTTTCTTTTAAGGTGACAAAGGGGATAGCCAATTGTTTTTCTGTTTATCAGAGGTGACATGACCAGTGGCGCAAGTGGGTGAGGAGGCCCGTTGTTGCCATAGCTAAATATACATCCCTGACAGCTTCATAATGGGTTCCAGGAAGTTCAGTCGAAAATAAAAACAAAGCAACATTTCTAGCTGATTGGTTCTGAAAGGCCGTTTTTCCTTGCTGAATGGGAAAAATGTGGACTTCAGCATTCCATGGCAGTGATGCCAGTCGGATTGGATAGGCGCAGCCTTGCGTGTGCAGAACGAACAGGGAGAGATGGAGACGCAACAGACTGCAAAAACCTGATTTATGGGAAAGTATTCTGTCAGAGGAAACAAAAGCAACAAAAACAAATGATAAACAATGAGGTATGGAGAAAGATGTGAAGAAGTCCAAATGTTTTAAAGGGAAGGAATTGCAAAGCTCTTTATACACTGTGCTATCTGCTTTAGTATTCTGTAATTTAAGCCATCCTCATATCTTTTAGTTTAACTTAAGTTCTAGCTCTCTAGAAGGTATGTTGGTTCCCCCCCGAAGACATAATTTCCATTATTTCATATGCCAAAGATTCATGAAATACATTGGAAAAATTATTTTCCAGGTTTTATTTGTGCATGTTTTCATTGCGGTTAGTCAGCAGTCTCTCTTTTTTGCATAGGCCTCTCCATGGACAGTTTCAGGTTTAAATTGTGACTTTTTTAATTTAGATGCTTCCCATTGTTATTGACTGAACCAAAGCAAAGCAGTCATATCATCAAGCTTTTTCTGAGATGCAAGTCATGTGTTTGGACTGGATTAGACAGCTGCACTCATGCCCATTTGTTATGTTATCTTAGACCCGTGTGTTTAGTGGTGAGAGGGTGCATTACTTTTCTTATTTATGCTATAATGTAAATTCATTATCTGACATTTTTTTTTAAGTTCAATTATTAATAATACAACAAGGGTATTTGCACTTACTTGTTTTATTAATATGTCTTATGTTCATGACACTATATAACAAATGTGGAAAAAAAACTTTCTAAAAATTACTTTTTAGTTATTAACAAACAAATAACTTATTCTAAACATGTATTTAATTATTTCAAACTTTTTATTGATCTGCGGAATTGCAGAGAGACATTTTGCCTTGACCTTAGTTTTTGCTAGTTTATATCTAAACTGCTATCTAAAAGTTTAACCTAGACCTGACCTAAAATGAATTATTCTGCCCGTGTTGAACTGCTGAGTGTGAAGATTTATATAAACATTGTACTTTTAGTGAACACTGGCACTTGGTAAAATTGTCTATTGGCAGAAGTCAGAGTGCAAAAATAAAGATTTATTCAAAATATCTGATGCTGTGTAGAACTCCCATTTGTACAAGACATTCTCATGTGAAAGTGGAGCCTGAATGTTTACAAACACCTATCTGGCAATTGCTAACTAAGAAGAATTTTGTCATGAATTCATAAAGATAATGCACTCCCTGGCTCGGGGCCCATGTGCTCAGCTGTCCCACATTACCACACAGTACGGTGGAAGAGCCACTTAACGCTGCGCGGTTTAAAATTACCGCACTGCTGGCAAACGGCTGCAGTATTCTACTCCTCCGCCACTTCTGTAAATTGTGTTTGTATTTCTTTTTTGCCTCTCCGGTTTTGGGTAAATTATGTGCTGAGAGATGTTTTATGACAAACAGCAAGCCCAAGGGAAGTGCACTTTAGACATCACTCGAAAGGACTGGGATGGGATGTGAATTCGGCTGGAGTACCTCAGCTTTTCCTCTTCAGAGTCTTAGGGGCAGTTGAGGCCAGGCTTGTTCAAGTTGGTCAGTGGTTTTATCCTTTTTTTCCCCCCTCTTTCCTTCCTTCCACTGGAACTGTATTTAACTAGATGAGCTGAACAAGGCCAGTGGAGAGCACCTTGTGCTCTCTCTCTCGCGCTCTCTTGGTTCATATATATGCTAGGCTAGTTACAGTATTGCAGACACGCTGGCCCTCTGGGGAGTAATTTATGACAGTTGTCGCCTTGGTCTGCTAAGCCGCACTGGGCATCGCCTGCCACTCTCAGAGTTGCATTTCAGCTCCCCGCTGAGGGTAAACCTGATAGGCTTTAGTGTTTGCCCACTACGGAGACCCTGTGGCATCACCGCACAGAAATGTCCCTGAGCCTGTGTTGTCCAAAGTCATCAGCTGTTACCATAGAGAAAGAGACTGACCCTTAGAAGTGTAGCAGTTTTGGTCTGGACATAGTGTTACTCTGGGAAATGTATGGAACTGGCCTGAGCTTTTCCAGTATTCATATTAGACTTTCAAGTTCATTTCTAAGCCTAGCCAGGGTAATTTTACTGTAACATTGCCAGCAAATGAACTGTTATTTTTGTGAAATAAGCCACATAGAGGTGCATCTAAAAAATGCATTATACACACTTTATAGATTAATTAAACACAAAGTCATCTATTTCAAGTGTTTACTTCTTTTAATGTTGAAGATTATGGCCTAGAGCCAATGAAAACCCCAAAGTCAGTATCTTACAATGTACACCTTACAATGTAAAATTTGAAAAAAGATAAATATTCTGGAATATTTTTAACTATGAGATACATAGTTAAAATATTCAAGATCAAAAAGGGTACATTGTAATAGGCCTGTTTTTAAAGATTTTTAGGAGAGGGAGAGGGAGAGGGGGGAGAGAGAGAGAGAGAGAGAGAGAGAGACACAGGATTTTGCAAACAGAACCTTTATCATGCTTTGAGAAATTTAACATGAACACTTGAATAAATGGTAGTTACAGTATGTATGAATCATTTTAATGTTTTTGCAGCTAATGTAATTAGATTTTGTAAAATCAGATTTCCTTATCAAATCTCCACCACCATCTTTTCTACAGTTTTTCACCTTTAGCATGAGCCCACAGAGCTGTGATTAGTGTTAACCCTGCAGACGTCTTCATTAATGCTCTTTTACTCTGTTTGGGCTTTTTCTCCGCAAGCCTTCCAGCCCTCTGCCCTATCACATGGCCATAGCAAACTGAAACAGCTCAGATTAAGATTAATCCTCCTTAATGCGCCGGCTCATAACACAGTCATTAGGTGACTTGAGCCTAATCCAGCCCACCTAACTGCTGTGCTTTATAAAACACACACATAGGATTTGCTGTCAATGCTGGGAGGCTAAAAACCCAGCATTGTGTATAAATGCAGGCCAGTTAGACACTTAATAATGGTTAAGGCGGTTTTGAATGGTATTGGAGAGAGATGTTACAAATATTTTTTTTAAGATCTTCAGTTTATTTGTATGTGTGAATTTCAGATTTTGTAAGTCTTATGTAACATTCTGAGATGGTAGGTGGATGTTTCTTCTAAAGAAGAAATAGGGTGTTTGCTTGTTCTTCATAAATTTGCAGTGATGGACAGATGGTGGTATCTTGATGGCCACTTCTCATGCTGAACGGATCCAAGACACACAAACATACATTGGAGAGAATCTTTGCATATATTGTGTATTGGGGGTGCAAAAGTTTTTAAACATCATAGCTACTTCTGTTTTATTTACAGCAGTTAGTTGGTGGACATTTATTTAGCCTTTTCAGTGTTTCTGCAGTACCACTATTACACAAAGTTCCAGTTAGGGGTGGGCAATATGGCTTTTTAATAATATCACAATATACTGGGATATTTTTGCGATAACTATATACACTCACAAATTTAAAACACGTTTAGGCTTCGCCAACAGACAGTCCTGAAATCCTTAGCTAAAGAAAACATTACTGCTTCAGTAAATTCATTCCACATCTTGCTCCTTTTGTCATATGAGAGAGAGAGAGAGATTGCACATGCAGATCTTGGAGTGTTTGTTACAGAAAATAACGTTACTCTACTTTCTGATTCACTGACTCAAAAACTTTATGAATTTGTGTAAAATAGAAACTAAGTCAAAGTAACTTTATACACACATTACTGTACAAACTTAATGAAATAACATGAACATTAAATGTAAATACAAGCGTTGCTTATCACCAAGCTTTCCCAGCATGGGGAGTTTTATGTAATCTGTGTAGTGCGCTCGTGCATGTGAACAGAAATCGTGAAATAGCGTTGTGTGATAAAACAATGGCTGGTCACGCAAGATTAATAGGGGTTACAGACGTACGCACATGCAAGGGGAAATAGTCTAATTTGAAAGATCAGTCTCATGTTTATATAAATTGATATCGCATCATGCAAGTGAAGGATTTTAATTGAAAAGTCTATTTTAAACCCAGCCGCTTACGTCACAATATGATATGGTATAAGTCTTATTGAATTTATTAACATTTCGGTATTATCGTAAACGGTATTATATCGCCCACCCCTAGTTCCAGTGCAAATACCATTTCCTCTTTCCTCTTGGGGCAAACCAACATTTAAAATGAACAAAATGAGAAGGAAATACAAATTGCCTAATAAAACTCATTTTCTCAATAATAATAAAGTATTATCTCCAAAGTAAGGTACAACCGACTTTGTCGCAATGAGGCATAATGGGGTGTAGGTCATACTTCAGGTTATTTATTTCAGGAATCTGCAGCACACATCTGCCAAAATACAATGAATAAGTTGGCCAGTTGTGTATTTTCAGCACAGATTTGCAGACACTAGGTGTCTTCAAGACAAATGACTAAATGTTTATGATGACAAAGGCTTGAAAGATACAGATACAAAATTGATTTCCTCAACCAGGTATTAGGAGGATATTGGCAGTCTCCACTTTGAAATGAGCTTGTGGTTACAGCTTTCTTATGATAACATGAGTGTTCAGATTATCAGCAACTTTTTTTAAACATTGTATACTTATGTTTTTTTGTTCAGGATGTCCTTTTGTAGGTTGGAACAACTATTAGATGCAATGTTTTTGTTTCCCTCTCTCTTTCCTTCTCCCTCTCTGTCTCACTCTGTGTTTTCCAGGCTCAAACATCAGTGTAATTCTAGGCAGGATCTAGTTTTAGTATGCGCCTTGGTGTCTGTGGGTATTGTGTCTTGCTAACACAGTAGCTGAGGCCTGTTGTCCAAATCTATAGTGCATGGTTGCAGGATTCTCTCATACCCCATGGGAATGCCATTAGTGGAGAGTTGAAGGAACGCAGCAGGTGAAACAAATAAGGTCCAGATTTTTTCTCTCCCTCTCTCTTGTCGGCTTGCTTTATTTCTTCTTCTCTCTCTGTGAGCCCCCCCACCCCACCCCCTATGTTCTCTGTCAGTCGCCCCCATATCTCTCTCTCTCTCTCTCTCTCTCTCTCTCTCATTTTTTCCGTTAAGTTGTGGATGGTAGTAGTCATCAGGATGGGTGTGAAATGTGCTCAGAGCCAGA
Organism: Crenuchus spilurus; assembly: GCA_036984385.1. Classification (NCBI taxonomy): domain Eukaryota; kingdom Metazoa; phylum Chordata; class Actinopteri; order Characiformes; family Crenuchidae; genus Crenuchus; species Crenuchus spilurus. The sequence continues at coordinate 61,455 of BRDA01001702.1, forward strand.
GCATGTGTGGTGATTTGTCCTGCGGTGCTGTCCACTTTTGCAGGCTTAACCCCTTACAGTAATCCACACAAACCACCCGCTCATCCTTTATCCATTCATGCTGCTCAAGACACATCAAGGCCTGCCGAGGCTGGCGGTTCAAAGGATGGGACGGAAAGTGTGGATCTCGTGCTCAATGTTTGTTTTTCCTCTAAATAGAGGTGCTAATGCGGAGCCACCTCTGATGAAGGGCATACCACATAGGCATATACACTGTGTATCGAAATAAAATGGATTGAATTGGATTAGATTGCTTCACTTTTTATTTGAGAGGACTGGGCTGTGCAGCCAGAGGGGAGAGACGCAACACGGAGAGCTGTTTGCAGTTTAGCTAACTGCTTTCAACTGTCACACAGCCATTTGAAGTGTAATTCACCTGAGAGAGAGAATCTGGAGACCTGCATCAGACATTTTTACATGCACTTGATCAGCAGATGGCTCATTTTGAGAAACAGGTGTCACTTATTTGCCATGTTCGCTCCAGGAAAAGCAGTGAAAAATATGACTTGGAAAATCAGGCAAGGGCATGACTTAAGGAGCAATTTACAATAAGCCCCTACTTCTGCTGTCTGTCAGACCTGAGTCTTTGTTCAGTCAGGTGTAAAACATGGCAGTGCTGTTTAAAGATAATGAATAGTGCTAGTTAATGCTAATGCTAGCATTAATGGAATTTATGCAGTCATGGATTATACAGTTTATCTCATAATTAACTCTGAAACTTAAACTAATGACATTGATACAAATTGTTTTGTATTTTAAAAAATTTTTACAAAATGGTACATGTACATTTGTGTGCAAAAGTTTGGATAACCTTGGTTAAGTTACCTGTTTTTATTTAAAATGTGTAACAAGTTTAAAAAACATAGCATATTCTCTGTAAATGTGCTTTGTAATGCATTTTAAGTGCTTAGTTTCTATTTATCTGCTGAATTTTGCAGTTGACAAAAAATTCCATAACTGTTACACAGGCAATGAGTAAAATGTTCAATATGATGAATTGTCTCAAAATTTGAAATGCATTGAGCATAAGATGGGTTTAAAATGATGATTATTTTTACATAATTTTACAAAAGGCGTGACTTGGATAAATGTCTATTTACAAACATGACTATTTTCATGAGCAACTGAATCAACACACAGTGTAAATGAAAATGCCAAAAACAATTCTTGAACATTTTGCTATGTTATGTTAACAGTTGTGTATGTTTGCCATTTTATCCTTTAATTCACTTAGTTTTTTTCTCCGTTCACATACAATACTCCGTTAAGGTACAATGGTTGCTATAATGCATTTATTGTAGATAGATAATTCTTCCAAATATCTGCTGAAGAGTTCTCACCAGCCTCATGAACACAGGAAGCAACCTTGAGCAACACATTCTTCAGGAAGCATGTTAAGGAGACACACAAACACATGCACAAATGCACACACATGCACACAGCGGAACTGAACTGTGTATGCCTGCCATTCTCTCAAATGTTTTAATTCAGCATGATAAAACATCCGTTATTTATAAGTTGATTGAGCGGAACGTTTTTCGTAGCAGAAGTCCATCCATCATGAGCCGATCTGCAGACTGTGAAACACATTACAGTATGTCCAGGCTTGCTCTGCTGTGCCAGAATAATGTGGCTTCTGTGCAAAGTATGCAGCATAAAAAACAGATTTTATTTGCAGGATAACAGGTGCAAAGCGTACAGGGGTTGGACACTAATGAAGTCATGGTTTGTGAATGTGCCATGTTTTTGAATACTTGTTGCTATTTAATTTGTGCAATTTGCTCAGACATGAATTTAATTGATGAACTTAACCAGTAATTTCATTGTCTTTGTAGTTTGTCTAGAAATGTGGTGCGTTGTATCATTTGAAAAGTAGCTTGGAAGCATGCTAATGCAGTGTGCTAACAGCAATTATCAAATCAAAATTTGGCAGATACACAATCATACATGGTACAACTGGCAGTGAAATGCTTTGAATACTGCTCATTCACATTAGGAAAAGTTGAGGAGCAGGGTATTCAAGAGATAAAAGAACAATAAGAGCTATAATGTACAATAACGTGGCTGAGAGAGGGAAGAAGAGATTCATGTGCAAAACATGCAGATAATGTGTAAATGTACAAATACAAGTATACAAATGGATGTGCATGGTTAAATAGTAAACATGGGTGGTGGAGTGTTGTGTGTATGGTAGAGTGGAAGTGTGTGTTTGTGTGGCAATATTCCAGAGTTTAGTGCAAAGTGTATGTGAATGTGTGCGAGTTTGCATAGTCTGGGGTATGTTTGCATCTGTTATTGTCCAGAGTTCAGATTGCTTACGAGTAGAAACTTCTTCTCAACCTCGCTGTGTTGTGAGTGTACAGTGAGTACATCAGGGGGCTTAGGACACATCCCTGGGGGGCTCCAGTGCTAGAGGTGAAGGTGCACTGTATGGGTGAATTGTCCTAATATACAGATGTGTAAGCATGAGCAATATATTTATATTTTTTGCATGAGAGTTAATGTAACAGAGTAACAACCATGCAATGTGTTTTGAGATTTAAAATAATAACAGGTGGGTGATGTGAGGGATGGAGGGAGGGATGGATGTATAGAGAGAGCAAGTGAGCATCCTTACGTGAACATTGTCCGCCTTGCCTACACTTTTTCAGCCTTTTACTCCATTGCCACTGAGAGCAAAATAAATTGTGCTGCCTTAAATCTTTGAAATGTGCATCAGTTATAACTGTGATCTGCACAGTAGTCTACAAAGTGGGAGTGATACAATAGCAGAGCCAATAGATGGATTCTGGTGATGTGAATTAAACAAAGCCTCAAGGCAAATAATTTTTTTACAAACATTTTTTGTAAGCAAATTATTCGAGTTACTCGAGTAATCGTTTCAGCCCTGCATAATCACGTGACCCAGAGGACCCACTAGTACCTCATTCTTGCTTTTGTAATTTTAATGCCGCCTAGATGCAGGAGTTTCATTACTGAGGAGACCAGTGTTGGGAACGTTACTTTAAAAAAGTAATTAGTTATAGTTACTCACTACTTGTTCAAAAAAGTAACTTGGTTAGTAACTGAATTACTCTATAATAAAAGTAACTCGTTACCAGGGAAAGTAACTATTTGCATTACAGTTAAAAAAAGTTTTGTCAAAGAATAAGGATTTTTTGAAAAAGCAGTTTTCACAGTCAGTTGAAATGAGATCAGAAAGGTGTTTGTACATAACTTTTGATATTTATTGCACATCAACAGACCAGTGCAGGATAAAATCCTTTAAAATACCAAATCCTTGTAAAAAAAAAAAAAAAAAAAAAAAAAAAAGTAAACAGTTACACTATATAAAGTGCATTTACATCTATCAAATTCAGTTAAATTCTCTCAACCTGAGACAACTGGTTTGTTCACAACAGAAGTAAACTTAACAAAACCTCTATAGTCTTATTCTTCAAAAATCAAGCCTTTGCTGCTGGGCGGACTTTGCCCCGAGTCCTTTGCTAGTGGACGGTGGTTGCTAACTTTGTAGCTGTGTGGGTCGTTGTGAGATGCTTTATTAAATTACAGTTGCTTACAGTGGATGTCGACAAAGTCTTTGCCTGAGGACATAATGTACCCATTACATGCACGTTTTTGCCTTTAACCTCAATGAATTTAAAATAATGTTTATATCGCCACCTTAAAAATGCTAACTTTTCTTCGGCTTGCTCCTCTGCCTCTCTGCACACATGTAAAAACACTGGCTCTGATTGGCTACCATAACGCTGCCTTAGCCAATCGCTTACTGACTTGAGTTAAACAGGTGTTACACCGAGAACTGTGACCTATCGAGATCTGTGACTTCTTCTATCAAGTCACAGATCTCGATAGGTCACAGTTCTCGGTGTAACACCTGTTACTCCTCACTAGCCTGAGCAGAGGTCCGCTCGGATTACTGTTAGTATATCAATATAAAGTAACGGACCGCTTTTAACTACCAGTAACGTCAACGGCGTTATAACGACAGGAAAAGTAATTAATTATTTTATCCCGTTACTGACAAAATGACATCGTTACCTAACGCCGTTATTTTTAACGCCGTTATTCCCAACATTGGAGGAGACATGTAAAGTGTTTCATTATAGATGCCTGTCTGATAAACTAATCCAATCTGATAGGGTTTTACCCAATTTCAAAAGCTTTTGTGAAGTACTTTTTTTTAAAAATTTGTATTAATGCCTTCTGAAATTTTTCTCAAGCAAATCACCTTCATTCTCCTGTAGCCTGTGGAATGCTCATTTGAAAATATGTCTTGCTATAAACTTGCATAGGTGACTAAAGATGTTTGAATACATTATTGAAAAATCATCAGCATCTTGCTGGAAAATTTGGCATCAGGTTAGTCCTCGTACAATATTTATTTATTGCCAAGGTTAATGTATTGTGCCATTAAACATGTTACTACAGTGTTGTCTGTTAAGATCACAGTAAAACCAATAATGTATGAATCTGACCCTTAGTCTTTTAACTACCGTACTACTTTTTAAGTTGGCGTATATATAATCTTTACTGCTTTAAATACAGTAAATTATAATCTTAATATACTGTTTTTAAGCTTTGGACAGATTACCACTGATTGGCTATATAGTTGAGTCAGATGTGTATAGTTAAGGCTAAAGCATATGAATAATATATATAATGACTGACTACTTTCACAGTCATTTTTGTAGTGTATGGTGTGAAATGACTGAGGTCATTGGATTAACATACTGCACATTCCCTGCGTAAACTATTTATTCTCCCAGTTCATTCTCCCAGCTGCAATGTTTAAGCTCAGTCAAATCCTGCAGCATTTGAGTCTCTGGTCAATGTGAGTCCAGAGGGCAGTTTGAACAAAGCCCCTCAGGTCAGAGGTGATGCACAGGGCCGCTGTTTGTTTGTTTGTGGTGTCGCTCAGCGCTTTTTTCATATTGGCCTCAAGGTGTGGCAAACAATGGCTTGACACTCGGGCATCCATTCAGAGAGCCGGTCAACCAGTTCAGGAGCATCTGATGAGCTAGAGGAGAGAGAGAATGTTTGGATTAGTGCAAAAAAACTTGTCAAACGATCTTTATTCATATGGATTTTCATAAACTTGTACATGCTAAAAGTCACGAGAGTTTGACCATGTAACCTGCATTCATAGGACATTGTTTGAACAATATCTCATCCTTTGGTCTTGCTCTTTGCATGGCCAGTCATTTTATTGTTGTTCACAAAATGCTTTTTCACGATTGAACTTTATTTTCTTTTGACTTATTCATTGTCACATTTATTTGTGAATGTGTCCAGGACTGTATTTGTTTGACTTGAGCAGAAAAATCATGTAAATTGGCTTTTGTCCTTGCTGACTAGGGGGTGAGACGCCTAGAGATACCTTTTGCTTTCTGTATAAATGTAAACTATATTTCATCCCTAGACAGCAAAAAAACACTGTTGTGATCTCACTATGTAAGAAAGAAGATGCACCGAGTTACTTTGGAAGCTCCTGGAAAAGTTTTAATTTCTCTGGGGCTTTCAAATTGCCTGTTTAGGTTGTGAGGAGCATTGTTCAAAGCATTCATAAAATACCGCTGCGGTTTGTACGGGACGACCATATGGAGTTCCATAACATTGTTACATCCTAATTGCCCTCTTCGACAAGTGCCAATTTCCTTCAAGAGACAGCACAGAGGTGAGGGAGCAGAGGAGGGGGAGAGTGCTGCGTTGACATGCGTCAAACTCCTCCCCGCAGATGGATCAGACAGTGGCTGGGGCCGCTGCAGGCAGAGATGAGAGGTCTCTCTGGGTTTGCTTTAGTCTTGCTGGCCTTGTTAGAGCGTCCCCTCTCCCCCAGTATTAAAGCAGACTGCTGGAAAGACCCTGGCTCTAATTCCAGCAGCAGATCAATAACCATCAGTGTTTGGTTTTGGGCTGCTGGGTCAGTCACGGGGTGAGTAACCCCCACAACCTCCTCCACCTCTTCCCCCTCCTTGCGCATGAGCCTAGCTTGTGTAGCATTTGGTTTTGAGAATTTTCACCTTGTGCTTGTGATGTGAGGCTCAACTGGTGCTCAGTTGGACACTGAAATGGTTTGTAGTGATGCTTGGTTGAAATGCATACTGCTCAGAACATAACAGCAGTGTTCAGTGAATGAAAGGGTGGGTGCATGTTTTTGCTCTTGGAGCCAAGGGTCTTAAAATGTTAGAAGTCAGACTTGGCAGCAGAATGTGTTTAATGCCCATACTCATAAATCAGTGTCCTATCATATCATATGCAGCCTGTTTTTAAACATCAGAATCATTGTAACCTTAAATGTTTTTTAATTAAACTTATCCCCCCATCTTCATTGCATTGAATTGTTAAAGGAGTACATTTACTTTGTTTCAGGGTCACAAAGGAGAGAATATGAACTGCTTTTAAGCTGGCTGGAGTCACTTGGCGTGTATGATTGGCTGAAATATGCGACACAGCAGTCTGACAAATTAAGTTATTCATTCTTTTGTGATTAAATTAAGCAAATACAAAGCACTGCCAGCTCTAGTACTCACACTCAGGCAGTGTTTATATTTCTGGTGGTGTACCCTAATCATGTGCTGAATAGCTTTGACATACATACATACACACACACACACACACACACATACACACACATGCGCACACATGTGTGTGTATACATGCACATACACACATTTATTTTCTCTAATGTATACTGTCAACTTTGCCGGCTCTCTGCCTGATGCATGCACTTTATTAACTTATTTTTAATTCAGTTATAATTAACATTTAATTATACTTTTGTTATTCACCGCAAACAAGTAATGAAACTTTTCAATACTTCAAACACCAATTTTGTCCTCTAGCTTAAATTAATTTTAGCCCCAAATTTGACACTATTTAAAAAAATAAAATAAAATTAGTCAATTTAAAGAAAAAAGCAAGCATGTTACTCAAGTTGTAAAAAAAATAAATTGTAAAATCCTGTCAAAATTGGATTTCAGTAACTTGTTGCTAGATCTCATTAAATTATTTAATGGAATATGTGTCAAAGAACAGATATCCTTTATGTAAAAAAACAAAAACAAACATAATTTATCATAATAAAATATATTGCCCACCCATACTGGTCAGTCTATAGATCAGAAAGAGGACTACATTTTTCTTCAACTGAACTAACGAATCATATTTTACTTTTTGATGTGGTTATTAGTGCAAGAGCTAGGCTGAAGCCTCGTACACTAGCCAGTAAAGCCGTCCTTGACTTCTAAAAACACTTCACTTTGCTTTAACATTACAGCCGTTCTGCTTCAGTGGCAATAGATGTGCATTTGTAAAGTGTAGCGGCAGCACCTTCTCTCGTAGGTGCTCCCCAGAGACTGTGGGACTGCTGTGCTTGGAGGTTTATTTGCCGTACACGCCACACATGAATGCACAGCCCTGTGGTTCAAATGGGATCCACTCTACACTGTTTGAATCTAGCTCTCAGTTGTTCAAATTGCAGGCTAACTGATGTTAACATGCCACATATTTGCTGTGGAACAATAGTAGACCTGGTTCCGTTATTGTGAGGCTGTATTCTTTTTTTTTTTTTTTTTTTTTTTTT
>BRDA01001702.1:69088-82914 GCA_036984385.1 Crenuchus spilurus
TTTTTTTTTTTTTTTTTTTTTTTTTCCTCCTTCTTCTTTTCATGAGCAGTATCTCTGCTGATTGCAATGAAACCTGATGTCTTTTGGGAGATTGTTAGGAGAGGTGCCATGCCATTGCTCATTTTCAGAGAGCATATTCTCCAAGGACACTCTCCTGCATGCCCACACACATCCACTCATTCAGGTGGGCTAGCAGCCCTTAGATGCAATATACATGGATGGGTGAATGACTTTAATCCCCATTTTATTTTAGGCGATGTCACCCAGAGGTCACACTGGTTATTGTGGGATTGTCTCACCATCATGCTCCAACACCTCGATTTCTTTATTTATTTACCTAGGTGGTCTTGGAGAATTCTCTGAAGTACAGAGTCATATTTATCCTTTATTTAAGAAGATTGGCCTGCAATGGCAAGAGCAGGAGTGAGCGAGAGATAGATGATGGAATGCCTCTGCTTGCTGATGGCCTCCCAGATCAATACAACACAATTGAGTTCTCCAGTCTGAGAGACTAGCAGCGTTATGGTGGCACTTATGGGGTGATCGCCTCTGATGAAGTCTTTATTAGGCTGTATTGACGGATTCATTTTAGCCCTCTCCCCCTTGTCTGCCCTCTTCTCTCCAGACCCCCTCTTTCACTGTAAAGTAATGGACTCTAAGCCCACCCTTAAAAGTTTCAGGCCATCATGATATGATTTAACACAATGGAGTTATTTTGCCCCTTGTTTTTAAAGCTTACCGAATGTTTCTTTGGCTGGTTTTCAAAGTTACTTTTGTTATTCTGGTATGGTCTGCTGTTTCACAGACTTAAGTGGGAGGTACTCGAGATGGCTGTTCTCAGATACTGCAGCGATGTCCGAGAATTTTCACTGCATGAATCCGTTTACAGCGCAGCGCTGAGCATTTTCCCCAGAGAATACAAAGAAAACATTGAGTCCATCAAAAAAAGGTTTGCAACTGAGTATTTGCTTTTGGAAGCTACTCTAAAAGCAACCTGGCCAAGGATAAAACAAAGTGTGGAAATTTTCAAATTGTTTCATATTTGATTTCCAAACATGCCGCAGGGATATTAGATATCACAAGCTAATACTTGGTGGTCACATGTGCACTTTATAAAATTGGTTGAGGCTCATCTTGGGCTTTGAAGTCGCAAGTTGTTTTTTTGTGTTGAAGAAACTGTTCTGGAGAGCCCTAATCCAGGCGGTATTGCTATGGCAAGCACAGCTCCAGCCCCGTTTTCAGCGCCTTTCGTGACTCGACTAATTTTCTCATTGTTGTTTTACCTGGTTTGTGTTTTGTAACCTCTCACCCCCTTCTTGCCATTGCTTTCAGAGGGGCTGCTCCCCAAGCCTGGGTATATTGGCCCGAGGTGCTTTCCTGTCCACAAATGCAGCGCTAAGTCGAACTCTGGAGATGTGTAGTACCCTCTTCTGCAGCTGTGTTTTGTTGGCTCTCTGAGCTTAGGACTTTATGTGTGGGGGCCACTATTATTTTTCATAAGAGCTTATGAACATGAAAACTTCATGGTTATAGCCCTACATTGCATTTTGGCATTTTAGATCCACACCTTTTATGTCATCTCTTATTTGTTAGCAGCTTGAAATGTGTCTCATGACACATACGACTGTCCTAAGTTTTTTTTTTTTTTTTTTTTTTTATAGACATTACTTAGTTTATATATATGTATATAAAAGCTATAATTTATATATAAAATTGATATATAAAAGCTATAAATTAGATATTAATGTTTCAGTTTCAAGAAAGCTGTTTATTAGAGTGAAATTCCCCATGTTTCATGAGTAAAGGTTCTGTTTTCCTGAACAGTCTGTTCAGTCATTTTTATTAATGATAAAGCCTGTGTCTTTTCTACTGCCTTTAAAAAAGCTCGTGGAAATTGAGTTGTAATAAGATATATCCTGTGCTGCTAAGGTGAATTAAAACTGCCCCAGGAAATCTTTCTCGCTCTCTCTTGAACTCAGTCGCTGTTGCCCTTGCTTGTATTGTCTGTCGAACTGGCCCATCCCCCTTCTTTCACTCATGCACTTTGCTTTATTTTAGACATGGTTTAGAAGACTATCTTTACAAAGGAGTTTTATGGTTTTTTACTGCAGGATTCATTGGTCATAATGGTCAGGCATGTTTTGCTGATGAAGGAGAAATGTAATTATAGGTTATTAAAGTGTAAGTAATAACAAGTCTGTGCTTTGCCATACACACATGTATTTCATGTGTTTGTATTTTTTTCCAGACCTTTCTGATGTGGAGCCAAATGTGTTTCTGCGACCCTTCTTGGAGGTGGTTCGCTCTGAGGACACAACTGGACCAATCACAGGCCTTGCACTCACCTCTGTCAACAAGTTCCTGTCTTACGGCCTCATAGGTGAATTTATTAAGCTTTATTTAATTTTTTTTGTGTTATTTTCTGCCAGAAAATATCAGATTTGTAGGTGTTTTAACATTGACATTTATATCTAGATTAAACCTAGCCTAAATTAACATTGTAATCACAATGTTGTTTCACCATGAAGAAAAAGCCCACATTTATATTCTCAGAAATTGGCCTCAGATCTCAGAAATTGACCACTAAAGTTTTTTTTATATGGCTTTCATGAGATTCCTATCTCTATGTTGCACCAATAATCAGAAGTACAAAAATGTTATAATGCTCACATTTTATACCCTACCTTTCAATACTTTTTAATACAAATAAGTTGCACCAATTTTTTTACATTGTATTTTGCTGAAAATCCAAAGATGCCTGTAAAGAAATTAAATAAGAACAGATGTTAGTCAAACTGTAAAAAAAAAAAGTAAAATAATAATTAATAAATAAATAAAAACATGTCTGAGTTCTATCAAATAAGTATTGATTTGGTATGAAGTCATCATCAAGAATCATATTCAAAGTTCTGGTATTGAGACAACCCTAGTAAGAACCTAGAATATAATTAACAGAGATCTTTGTTATATACATTTACACTACAGCTCAAGTGTTTGTGCTGATATAGAGTTTTCCATTACGGCACAGACCTTTTATTTATATTTAAACCATTTGTATAATTTTCCTAGCTCTGTATACTCCCATTTTCTGTGGAAGACAACTGGGGCAGAGCAGTGGCACTGCTTTTTAGCTTTTTTTTGCTTTTTAGCTTAGTTTTGGTATCTCCCTATTGTTGACAATGAGTTTGTTGTAAGTTGCTTGCTCTCCACTGGAACTTTATTGCACACTTTGCACAAGGCATCGTGAGGTTTAGGAATATATGTTGAAATATATGTTCAGTACTCCATACACTACAGCAGGATATATTTGTCAATAAACAACCTAAAAAATTGTTAGTAGGATTGTAGATTAGTCAATAAACAGCCTCTATAAACCTCAATAAACAGCTTTTGAAGTGTATTATGTAAAATGTGTTAATCTTATTTTAAATATATAATTATTATATAATTAGTAATCTACAAAGCCTATGGTCCATTGAAGGGTTTTGCAAATATAATATTCAGTCTAGTAATTCTTACTGAACAGTGAAGATTTCTGTGTGTGCTTCAAGAGTGATTAGCACAATCTGTCCTCATCCTCACCAGAGAAATATGATGCATTGCTGCCAGTGGCTGTCTAATGTGAAACTAGTGCTCAGCTCCAGATGTTAGCCATCAATAATTTTGCTCCAATTTCTCATAAATAGCTGGAGTTGTTGAATAAATACTATCACAGCACTTGTCAAGCAGCTGTATGTCTTGCAAAACAAAACACATAGATGGATAGTTCTGGTATGATTTAAAATTATACAAGTGCACCCAGAAGTGAAGTTTGGTAGTGTTTAAAAGTGTTAAAGGAGAAAGTTGTACAGACCAGGAAATGAATGTTTAGGAGGGCAGTGTGGGCTTTGATATGCCTGTAGTTCAAATCGTTTTGGTCTTCCTTTATTATATGCTGTTATTTTAGCTACATTAGGGCCACATTTACAGGTTGCAAGAACATTTAATGGATTTTCAATATATGACGACCAGTGTAATATGAGACAGGAAGTGAACAATAGCCTTAAGACACGTTCATTCCAAATTCATCCCTTCTTCCTAATCCCTCCCACATCCAGCATCTCATCAAGAGGTTCACAGGGACAGGTTTCTATAGTAACCAGCTCGGTGCCTCTCCAAATGATGGCCCTTCCTGCCATAGAAGGGATCAAAACACATGCTGACGCAGTATGTTTTAAAGCATCTTTGGTCAGCCTTAGATAGACAGTTTCATCCATGCAAGACATTTCACAATGAAGTTCATTATTTAATTTTAGTACAAATGTTTTTACTTGTATTCTGGGTAACACAGTTTGTGGTGCAGCATCTTTTTTCTGAACTTTGTTTTTGAGATTTTTGAACTGTTAGAGCTAATTAAAAGTGATTTTCCAATAGAAAGTAAGTTTTTCTCTTGGCTCTAAGAAAAATAATCTAATACAGGTTTCCACCTAAAATTTAGTGTAAACATACTAGTGTGTCTCCAAAAATTAGAATATCTTGGAAAAAGTTCCTTTTTGTTCAGAATTAAATTTAGATGGATAAACTGTCATATGTTTTATGTTCATTACATGGGAGGCGAGCGTTTGAATAGTAATTTGCTCAAACACAAAATGAAATATTCAACAATTTAAACATTTTTTTTTTATTCTGGTCTGTAAGCCATACTGGTCAACATTTAAAACAGAAATGCTTGCAATGAATATAAAATTCAGCAGTTTACTTTTCTGAATTAAATGATTAATCTTCATTAATTAATGTTTTTCACAATATTCTCATTTTTTGATGTGGCACTGAACAGTTTTATTAATTTTTTTAATTAGTTTTGTTTACAATTAAATTTTATTTGTCCTTTCTGTTCTATTAGGCTAAACGTTACCTAATCAGACTGCAATCAGAATGTAGGTGAACTGATTTATGTAACATTCCTTTGTTGGAGTGCAAAGTACCAGAATTGAATAATGTTTTTTCATGCAGAAATATTCAAGGTATAATACAGTAAAACACATCTGTGTCATATACTGTGTAAAATATGTTAATACTATTTATTATTCAATAACTCTGATACATGTAAGATTTTTCCTTTGAGATCAGTAAAGGTGTATTTATGGACCAATCAGTCATATCGCTCTATGTATCGCTTGATCTATCAACACTATCGAATAGTCTCATGACTCTATCTATCTCTCTGTTGCTCTATCACTCTTCTCTCTGTGTCTATCACTCTATATTGATGTATGGATCAATCAAAAATCAAAACTGTATAAATGGGATCATTTTAATGTAATGTTAAAAATGTATTTCACAGGCATCAGTAAATTAAAGTTGTTTTATAGCTGGGAATAAGGTTCACATGTTTTCTTTTAAATGACTTTTCTTTCTACCCATCACACATTCTCCCCCTCTCTGTTTTTTACATACGCATACACACACACAAATATATATGTATGTATGTATATTATATATATATATATATATATATATATATATATATATATAAACAACAGAGAGGAAGAGGGAGAGAGCAGCGTTAATCCCAGGTGAACACTCTTGACAAGCATGACATATTAATGCACTTGTATGAGTGTGTGATTAAATGACCTTTCGGCATGTGAGAGATTGTATGCTGACTGACGGGTTATGCTCATTCAGTCTCCTCTAATCTACCATGAAGAGTGACATTATCATTACTCTAAATTAGCATTCCACAGACGAAACGCACACCGCACTCTATAGATCACCCTTTTATAGCTCTGGTAGATTCACAAGTCTAGTATAATTTCAGTACTAGCAAATCCACCTAGCGCTGGTATAGGCTACATACTAGGCCCTATTGTGCTCACTCTGACTCAACTCTTTTGACTGTAAAATAAATTGGATAGTCGGCTCTGTTTAACTGACTGAAGTTAAAAAGTTTAGATGCTTGAATTCACATTTTATAGATCCAGTTGCTGTCTTTCACTGTATGAAGAACACTGCCATCTATTGGCTGAAGGTGGAAATTTAGTCATGTTCAGCATTCTTGTCTGCAATTGTAGTTTCATTTTACTTAATTTTATTGAACTGAATACAGCTGAACTGGAACAGATTTAGTCTGAGAAGCTGTGTTTACATATGCAGTAATACTCTTGCTTTACCTAACTGATTTCTGAACTATTGTACCTCTGTTAATTGCAAATGTTAGTCCACATTATTCTAGTGTATTCTAGCCAGCTCTAGTCTCCTGAGACTTGCAGCGTGTGCTTTTTATCAGCCCTGACATGCTCACCATGCTGTCTTATTGTCTTGGTCTTTTTCTCCCTCTGTGTGTACAGTGAGACCTGAGCCATTCTAGCACACTGGGGGGTCTATGTGTGTGTGAGAGTTCGTTTGGTGAGGGTTAATTCCCCTCAATCTCAGGCCTGAGGTCGACTGGCTCTGGGGGACGACCACACTGACAGATATCCACATCCCACTTTTCCCACTCTTCTTTTCCCACTCTTCTTTTTCCCAGAGCAGCTCTCACACTGAGACTTCTAACTAATGCTACTGAACTATGGTGGATAGCCACACACAATTTTTGATGATTGTGCATGCTGTGACAGGTCTACATATACTGTACATCATGGAAAGTGTCACTTTATTCATTTACATCCAAAATGTATCTAAAATAAATGAAGTACAGTACAAATTTAATACTGGGTACAATTTTCAACTCTGTGTACAAAAGTGAACTCTTTAAAGGGAGCAGGAGGAAAAAATAAATGACAAATAAAAAGTAAGATCATTTAATAAAGAGTTGATATCCCTTTATCTCTTACGCTGGTGGCTCATGTTCTTCACATTCTGTTTATAGTTGTTCAAAATCTTTTTTTCCTGATAAAAACATATTATTATCTAACTCATCACAATAACACTAACACATTATTTCCACATAAACTTGTCAATATAATCATGCATAACTTGTATATTTGCAGAAACCATAAAATCAAATATGCATATGGGAGTTAGACATAAAACTGAACTAGTTTACTAGATAAAGAGTACGGTAATCTTTTTTTTTTTTTTTTTCTGTGCAGTTCAGTTTAACTGGGCTCATATAAAGGAAAAACTTTTTTCCCTTCCTTTATCCTCTGGAGTGCTATCAGTATTGATGCCTGAACCTATTTTGGTGACATTGATGCATCATACATACTTTCCCTTGATGAACTGCTTTCTGCATGATATATTGTCTGAATGTGCTTTTACGTACCCTTTTACTGTGCGACAGCTGTTGGAACCTCTCTCTCTTGCTCTCTCTCATTCTCTCTCTCTCTCTGACACACACACACACGCACACACACACACATACTCTCACACACATGCATAAAGTCCCCCAGCCGCACCCACACTTCTGTTATTTCAACAATGACTCTGCCGCCTGTCTGTGTAGCCTGTGCCAAGTGAGGATTAGTATTTTAGATGACTTCTGATGTGCTGAATAGCCCATGGCTCCGGTTTCCGTGGAGATTGGCTGTTTGGAAGAGGGTCTCATGTTTATTGTGGGCCTTTGCTTCTTTATGAGTGCTTAATTCACTAGCGTGCATAACCGTATTTTGCCATTTTGGGTGCACTGAAACGTATTAAGAAGGGTTGAATTTGCAATATTTTTGTGATCATTCCTGATTTAAAAAAAAGAAAACTCTAAATTTGATACATTTTATTATTTAAATTAAGAAAGTTTCTTGCTTTTTTTTTAATTAGTTTTAAACATTACTAAGCATTTTATTATATGCACTCTCTTGAAATACTGTCATCAGTTCTCCAAGCTAATTAAGTTTAAGTAAATTAACTTATCATTTTATGGATGGCTCTTACTTAATGCACTAAAGAGCAACGTGTCACCTTGTTTCCACTCCTCTCTTCTTTTTTTTTTTTTTTTTTTTTCTTCACTTGTAATAAGTGGAATGTGCTCTGGTATCAGAGCTCTACCTGCAGCCATGGCCCTGGTTTCCATTCCGGGCAGCCTGTGCTTATTAGTTAATGAAATGCTCTTTAAAGGCGATGGGAAAGAAAAGCAGCCTGGCTCCAGCTTGCTATCTGGCTCAGCTTAGATTTCAAAACACTAGCTCCCGTTGCCTAGACAGCCAATTTACCCACCTGCCCACAAAGAACACATCTGGTGATTAGATGTCAGATGGCTGTGAGGGACCCTCCACGTGGTGCTCTCTGAATGTGGGGTGGGGGTGGTGTGGATTGAATTAGGCTAATTGTGTAAGATTTATTATGACAGTCATGCAATTTTGACATGTCAGCACTTATCTAATTTTGAAACTAGTATGCTGACCATCCAAATGAGTTTGATTACTTAATACATATTTGCAAATTGAGAATCCTTTTAACATGCTTTGTCTTTCTTCTTATGTGTCCTTTACAGATGCCAACCATGAAGGAGCAGCAGAGGGAATTGAGAACATGGCCGACGCGGTCACTCATGCCAGATTTGTGGGGACAGACCCTGCTAGTGATGAAGTGGTACTTATGAAAATCCTCCAGGTAATAGCTTATGTCTGAAAAATGTCACTCACAAGAAAGTGTTGGAAGTTTCAGTACACAAACTCGCACCTTAACTATTTGTTGCTCTGAACATACAGTTCATTCCGGGATTTAGTACTGAGTTTGTCTGTCTGTGATTTTCAGGTTCTGAGGACTTTGCTGCTAACTCCAGTGGGAGCCCATCTGACAAACGAGTCTGTGTGTGAGATCATGCAGTCCTGCTTCCGCATCTGCTTTGAGATGAGGCTAAGCGGTGAGGCTGGGAACTGAAGGCATTGTGCTCTTGTGGAACATTATAACTAACCTTAGATCTCGAAGTGGAAAAGGAAACAAATGAAGTATATTTACCATTGCCAGTTTGATATTACATTGACATTTTCAGCTGTTATGTTGTCACAGTTGAATCTTCAAATGCTGACCCAGTGCAAGCTCGCTCAGTTCACAGCTCCCTGCCCCCCAGTCCCTGAGCAGGGCAGTAATAAAGCCTGGGTCTAATCCTGGCCAAACAGAGCTGGACTCTCGGGCCCTGAGCTGCTGCCGCCTCGTCTCCTCTAAGCTAACCCCACACTCACACACACTCTGTGTTCTCTCTGCCCTCCACAGAGCTGCTGAGGAAATCAGCCGAACACACGCTGGTGGACATGGTGCAGCTGCTGTTCTCCAGGTAACCACAGAGAAAGAGTGAAATGGTGGAGCCTGGGAGAGAAATCCAGTGAACAAGGGAGGGAATGAGGGGATGGAGATTAAGAACACAGTTGTCTGCTGGGTGTAAACATAATCAGGCTGAACCTGAGACCAAACACAGTAGGAACTTGCTTTGTGTCCTTACTGGTTTCCAATTTCACTCTCGGTGGCTTTCCTAAATTTTTTTTTTTTACTTCCGACACACAAGGTTGTTAGTTAACCGAAGGCTAATTAGATTGCAATGCTGTTCACTTTTGCAGCTTTCAGTTGCGGGTGGGTAATTTGACAGTATATTTTGATTATCATGATATATAATGTTACAATACTCTTTCCAGAGTGTACTTGTGGGCCTTGTCAGTTTTTCTAGAACATTGGACAATAAGTATTATAAAAGCAAAATCGTAATTTATATATATATATATATATATGTGTGTGTGTGTGTGTGTGTGTGTGTGTGTGTGTGTGTGTGTGTGTGTGTGTGTGTGTATGTATGTATAAATTCATGAGCCATACATTAAAAAGGTTATATTTGCCAATTTTGATCAACGTTAGCAAAATGTTTGTCATAATGAGCTTTGTCATGTAACCTTATGAATAGTATAGTTTACCTTTAATAAAATAAGTTTGTTTTCACGTGTTTGATATTTCCAACTTGAAATAGTTTATATTTGAAAACAGTTTCTTATAAATTTTTATATATTGTAGTTTTCATAGTTTTTGAATCATTCCAGCTTAAAAAAAAAACAAAAAACAAAAACATGGTACTATTGTTTGTTGGTGCATTTTGTTCATTCCAAACAATGTTTATATATATCACGGGAGACTTACTACTTTCTGTATTGTGTAGATATAGTATGCTCAAGTAGAGCATTCTTAACTAACTGCAGTGTATAAAGAGAAATGCTTTAATGGAGATTCAAGTCTGATGTCTTTATCTAGTACACTATTACGCTGCTATAAATGTCATCTAATTGTGTGCAGCACCTCTCACTCCTGCCATGCAGGTCATAGAGCACTGCTTCTTTAATGCAATAACATGATTATGGGATGGCATTTATCAGAGGTGCGTATCCGTGGAGACAGCACTTGTATTAGACTTCCAGTCACATCCCACACAGACAAGGGAATGAGCCCGCAAAGCAAGCCGGTCTACCATCTGCATATAGATGAGGACTGTACAGACACACACACACACACACACACACATGCTTTTGTCTCTTGCAGATTTCAGTGACACATTTTTTTCTTTTCTTTTTTTTTTTTAATTTAAATGCATGCAGTGCAATACATCTTTAGATCCAATGTCTTTCAAATGACCATCAGTGCCTTGTTTATATGGAGTGTTTGTAATTAACCACCTTTTCATCCCTCTGGTACGCGCGCTCACTCACCCCTCACCCCCAAGCTGGCATTATTTCCTTCTTAGCCCCTCTTGTCCACGTTGTCTTCATAATAAAGGGTGATGGGTCTTAACAATAAGTGTGTATTCCTGTATGTGTGTGTGTGTGTGCACTTGCACACTGACGAGAGAGTAATAAGCAGTGAATGAGGGCTGCACGCATGCGTGAGTGTGTGTGGCAGAGAGAGACGGAGTAATGAACAGCAGATCTTATTGAGTGCTCAGGAGGAGGCTTAAGCAGCCTGCTGAAAGCATTAGGGATGTTAATCTGTTGGACTCACAGATCATCCAATAATCGAGCCAGCAAGACAACACTCTATTAACGCAGAGCAGCGTTAACATCAGGTCCTGTGTCGCCCAATGTGTGAGGGGTGACGGCTTATTTGAGGCAAAGCTGCAGTGTCCACACAGCACATCATGAGAACATCATTTCATCTAATTCAGCTAATGAAGCAGCACTGCAGGTCAAGAAGTCACAAGTCACGAACAAAGATGGCATCTTCTCTGACTTATTGACTCTAGCCTGGCCTTAGAAGACCTCTTAGAATGACCAGTTCAGGATTTTTTGTTTGGTCCAGCTGAATAACACCCATCATTTAAGTTCTTACCATGATTGAATTTTAGTATACTTGTAGGATGTTTCAGGATATATTTTTGTTAAAGGTTTTTTGCCAAAAAATTGTTTTTAGTCATATCTTGTCTTTTGTGTCGTTCTTCTTTGAGTAAAGATCACGTATTGAAAAATGCTTGATTGCAGTCATGGTTAAAGAAATTCAATTTCTAAGGTTTCCCCCTTATCCCAAAATGTACAGTGCCTGTTGTAGTTAAAAAGTTAATATGTCATTTCATGTAAAGTGACATATTTCAAGCCTACTGTTGATCAGTACGTCTTGCAGCTCATGAAGTCCAGAATCTCAGTTTATTACTAGATTTAATTTCAACATTGACTAAATTACTTCTCAAACAGTACGAACATGAAAGGTTTGAAATGTCACAACATGTAATGCATAGAAAATTACAGTTTACCTTTTTGAATTAAATTATGAATACAAATATTTTCATGGTGTTTAAATATACGGACTGGAGCTAATGTAGCAAACCAGATCGGCATTGTGCCAAATGCAGGCTTAAATCATGACACATTTGCCTCAAAATAGTACTTACTTGTATAGTAATGTCAAATAAACTGACTCATGTGGTTTGTTAACATGCTATTTAAAAAAATCAGAAACCACATTGAAGCCTGAAATTTGTCTTTACTTTTCTCCATTCTTAAATATGTCATACAAATGACACTTTAAGTCAGGTAATTGGTACCCAGTGCTCATGTTGTTCTGTTGCTTGTTCTGTCTGCAGACTACCACAGTTTAAAGAGGAGGCCAAATGTTTTGTGGGCACCAACATGAAGAAGGTAAATATCAATGCTGTGTTGAATGACTGATGGCCCTTTTGGCTTCGTCCCATCTGCCTGTTTTGTTTCCCTGTGACTAAGACCTGCTTCTCATCCAGACCTTTTAAATATTATCCCTACTCAACTCTGTGCAAAAACCCAGTTCATCTCATTTATCATCACTGTCATTGTCATCAGGTTTGTTTTTACTCTGAATCACCAGATCAGTCATTGATGAATATGGTATTATAGCTGCATCAGTATGGTTGTCTTTACTTTTGCATGATTGTATTAGTAGTTCTTACTACTTTTTAAAGTTCAGTGCATTGGTGGTCTTGTTTTCTTTCTTATTTGCTTTACAGTGATGCAGTACAGCTCTCCTTTTCTTCAATACATTACTGTGATGGTTCTTCTCTACAGATCCCAGGCTGTATCCTGGACACACAGGATCTTATTTATGCAGATCAGCCTAGAATCACCAATCAGAGGGGTTTAGAGAGGGTACTTTTTATCTATATAAAGCAGGAGTAATGATTGGGCCTCAGCTAGTGCATTTAAATACATGGGAAAGCATGGCTTAAAGCAGTGATTGCATGGGGGTGTGTTCTGAACTAAATTCAAAATGATGAATGCTGTGGTACAGTGGTTCTCTGTCCTGATCCTGGAGGCCCACTGCCATGCACGTTGTAGTATTCTCCCTGCATATGAACATCTAGTTCACTTCAGGAAGAACTTTCATTTGTGCAGGACAGTGGTATCAAAGGAACACAGTTGAAAACCACTGGGGTAGTAGTATATTAAGCATTAGAACTCAAATGTTCATCTCAAATGCAACTACATCTACCATTAATGGGTTCCCTTAGCAAAAAAAAAAAAGTATACGTCGAGTACATGTTATTCAATATACTTAAGTATAATAAAAGTATTTCCCTAAGTGTACTTTTATTTAGCAAGTACACTACAAGTATACTTACTTGGGACTTCCAGTTTACTTTTTATGTACTTGAACTTAAAGTGTTTCAATTTAGTCCCAAGTAAGTATACTTGTAGTGTACTTGCTAAATAAAAGTACACTTAGGGAAATACTTTTATTATACTTAAGTATACTAAATAGCATGTACTCAACGTATACTTTTTTTGCTAAGGGTTGCTGTTTTGATTAATTCTAAAAGTATTTGTCACAATACATAAATACATCAAGAGCTGATTTAGTGTTTCGTATGTTTAGCTGATAATAATGTTGCATCAGTAGGTGAGTGCTTTTATATAGTATCCAACACAAGTGAGTACACCCCTCACATTTCAGCAAATATGTTATCATATCTTTTCATGGGACAACACTATAGAAATAAAAAAAATTATTATTTAATTTGATTACTGTAACTTAGAGTACTCAGTGTATAGCATTATAGATTTACTGTCTTCTGAACATAACTCAACAAACAGCCATTAATGTCCAAATTACTGGCAACACAAGTGAGTACACCTCACACTGAACATGTCCAAATTGTGCCCACAGTGTCAATATTTTGTGTGACCACCATTATTATCTATCGCTGCCTTAAATCTCTTGGGCAAGGAATTCACCACAGCTGCACAGGTTGTTACTGGAATCCTCTTCTACTCCTCCATGATGACATCACAGAGCTGGTGGATGTTAGATATCCTCACTCCTCCACCTTCCACTTGAAGATACCCCACAGCTGCTCAATTAGGTTTAGGTCTGCAGCAGTGGTGATTGCTCTAAGACTGCAAGGGAAGCTCAGCTTCCCCTAAAATGTAAAAAAATAAGTGATCAATAATATACTGTTGTGTGTACATGTC